>JAJMKJ010000004.1:111905-142020 GCA_030569255.1 Insectozyma sakaeoensis | reverse complement strand
CAGCTCAAAGTATAAATGTCCAACCTGCAAAATCCCCTATTGTTCGTTGGGTTGCTACAAGTCTGAGACCCACACCCACCAGGATGACGAACAACAACAACAACAAGAAGAAGGACAAAGTCCAGGTAGCAACCAGCAGGATGTGGGCATCACTGGGGACTACACGGGTCCAGATGCGTTGTTCTACAAGTTTCTCGATGATGCTAAAGTCAAACATCTCCTAGGTGACAAAGTGCTACAATTCCATTTACTAAGTTTGATCAAAATTCTCCACGACGACCACGGCGAGTTCACTTCAAAGGGGTTGAGCCAGGACCAGAAGTTGGATATTGTCAATTTGAAACTACAGGATTTGCGCAGTGGTGGCGTCGAGGAAAACGAAGTGGTTGAAGAGTTTGTCCAGAGAATCATCGAGCTATCACAACAGTGAGTGGCAAAACTGTATATCCATCTACTTTGAGGTGGTAGCGGGTTACTCAGCTAACTACAACATCGACTATTTTATTTTCCGCTTTTTGTGCCACTTTTTGCGCTGCGCAAACACCCACTCGCATACACGCACACAGACACACACGCGCGCCTACATATACACTCAAAAGCACACCACCACCTAGCCCCTATATATCCACCATCATTCACTGTTGCTTGACACTAGGTGTCCAGTTGTCACTAGCTGTCACTCTTCTAAAACATATGTACTCTTTCAAAAAGCTTTGTCTCAAAAAGAAAGAAAAAAAAAAAATAAAGTATAACAATCAATTCTGAAACATGTATCACCCACCACAACAACTTAAAAGCTTAGTTTTGGAATTTGATGACTTTGTTGATATGTTGCACCACTACTATGGGTTCCCCAACACTTCTTACCCCATATTCCAACCAACGTGGTCACGAGAAACTGCTAAACCTTTATCAAACTGTATCAAACTTTATCAAAAACAGTCTACGTTATTTCTTTGTCAGTGTCTTATCAAAAATAGTCTACGTTGTTTCTTTGTCAGTTTCTAGTTTCTACAGTTTATGCATTGATTCGCCTTCTCTCGTACATTAATACACACTCACCTACACAGTTATTAGATTTTACCGCCCCAGATGGCCTTCTTTTGTCCGTTCAAATCCTTGTCTAGTTGCAACCTGAATAAGAACCCACCCAAGTCGCCCGACTTATCATTGGCATCAATTGTAGCTGTAAAGTCATCCAACTTCAAGTTCCCACTAGTCACAAACAACGAATCGCCCTTGATAGTAACACAAGTCACCCTTTCGGCGCCGACTTTAAACGTCTCCACAACCTGTCCTTGGTTGTTTAAATGCACAATGGTGGAGGTGCTGAAAATCGTAGTATAGATTTCGCCATTATTGGTGATTGTCAATCCATCCGGCTCGGGCGATTCGACATTGGTGAAATGGTCTTTTGTATTGAAAAACTTGCGCTTGTTGCTCAATGTGTTTGTTTTATGATCGTAATCAAACTGCCAGATTGTAAATGTTAACGAATCTGTCCAGTAGAAACTAGAGCCGTCGGAGCTAAATGCGAGCCCGTTTGAGATTAAACTATTGTCAATCATCAAATCGACTTGCAAATCTGGGGTTATACGGTACAACTTACCTTCAGGTTTGACCCCATGTTTCGATAATTCAAAGTCGGTCATTAACCCGATCCACAAGTTACCCCACGGGTCAATTATACCGTCGTTGGATCTTAACCTCGCGTCGGAGGGGGGGAACTTGTAGAAATACTCCAATTTGTGGGTTGTGAAATCTGCAGTGGCGACTCCATCCTTGCTGCAGGCGAGGTAGACGTCTTGTTTGTTAGTTAATGCAAGTGCTCCAATTGACTCGCCTGGCTGATCCCACAGCACCGTTTGCACCACCTGGTGGGGGTCGTTGAGAAGGACACGGTTGATTTTTCCAGCTATGATGTCGACCCATAAGATGGAGTCGTTTCTGTAGTCGTAGGTGATTCCCTCAGTTAGTCTACCACGATAATGTGGGAGAAATATATCATCAACAGGAGACATTGAAAGTGGTGGTGGAAAAATAATACGTCAAAGTTTTTGAGAGAATAGTCAGGTGTGTATACGTCCCCCCACCCCTCCTCCAAAATTGGAAAAAAAAAAATATGTACATGTACATGTAAAGTACACAATTCTACAGAAGGGTGTTTGAGCCATTGATTGTTACATTTGCTGATTTTTACTTGTTTTGTAGCTTTCCCCACTCCCTCGCTAACTCCACCATTGCCTCTGTATCCATCGCCGCACCAACAACGTCTATCGGCACTTGACTCTCACTATACTCTTTGGAAACAAACGAGCCGAGATTGTTCTGGTCAACCAACCGAAACTCATAGTCATGTTGTGAGATTTTGCCAGTATCCATCAAGAGCAACTCGTTCCACGTGAATAACAAACTATCGGCCTTGCGTGAAAATGGATTCACATCGATTATGTACACCTTATCGAATGGTCTGGGGACGTAAACGTCAACAATGTACTTTTTCAACTTTAGCTTTGGTATCACTGTATGATAGATGAATGAGTCGATACGCTCATGTAGTGTTGTTTTCAATTGCTGCAAAAAGTCATATTTTTGCAAATCACGCTGTGTCACCCCCAAGATCTTATCATCCTTGATAAACACCCTAAACTCTAGTGCTGGCTGGATATCTATCCATTGTTTCAACACCAACTCGTACTCAACCAGAGGTGTGTTCTCCTCATTGTTGTCAGTGGCTGAGAATGGGTAGTCTAGGTCGTCGGCAATGTGGTCAGACAGGTTTAAAAGCAAGTAGACGTCATTGACGCTCTGACATTTGATGGTGTTCCCCGGCAACATCCACTTTGAATCTTTTGGCGCTGACCAGTTGAGTTTGGGCACAACCAGGCCGAATCGACCCAACGCCGTCTCTACACGTTGGTGCAAATGGTGAAACTGGGTGAAATCAAAATTGGAATCGTCATGGACCTGCTCGTCCTCCCAGTCGGAGTACTCATTGTCGCTTGTATGTTCAAGAACCGTCACCTTGGTCTCAGTGGGCAACCTGATGCTGTCGCTGGCCAAGTAGGCGATGAACGATGGTGGGAGTGGCTTGATCACCTCGTACGGAAACAAATACGGCTCCAACTTGGGCGACCACCGCGAGAAACTACATTCAAGCACCTCTTGACTCGTAAGTGATATCTTCTCAAATGTGGTGGTGTGTTGGTCCGTCATGATGCTCCTGCACATACATTACAAATACACGATTTTTTTTTGTTTTTTCTCTCTCTTCAGACTTGAGGAAAATTTTCGTTAACCACAAACTTACATTTCATAATGGCAGCAGTGGCTAAACGATCAACGGCACCTTCGAATGCCACGTTTAAAGATAAGGAGAAGCCGCAGGAAGTGAGAAAAGCAAATATATTAGCTGCAAGAGCTGTATCGGACGCAATCCGTACTTCGTTGGGCCCAAAGGGGATGGACAAGATGATCAAGACCAAACAGGGCGACATTATAATTTCTAATGACGGCGCTACAATATTGAAACACATGGCTGTGTTGCATCCAGCTGCAAGGATGTTGGTTGATGTCAGCCATGCGCAGGACGTAGAAGCAGGCGACGGCACAACTACAGTCGCCATCTTGACGGGGGCGTTCCTTGGGGCTGCTGAACGTTTATTGAACAAGGGCATACATCCAACTATCATTAGCGAAAGTTTTCAAAATGCAGCTGCTAGAAGTTGCGAAATCCTCTTGCAAATGAGTTACAAGATCGATTTAAAGGACCGTGAACAATTGACTAGAGCTGCTTCGACATCGTTGAGCTCGAAAATCGTCAGTCAGCATTCATCTTTATTGGCGCCATTGGCGGTTGACTCAGTGTTGAAAGTCATCAATGAAACAAGGGATAATGTCGACTTGAACGATATCAGACTAATCAAGAAGGTTGGCGGCACCATCGACGACACATTGTTGGTTAATGGGGTTGTTCTAACTCAAAACGTGGTCAAGAACGCCGGCGGTCCCACCAGGGTCGAGAAGGCTAAAATTGGGCTAATCCAGTTCCAATTGTCGCCACCAAAACCTGACATGGAGAATAACGTCGTTGTCAATGACTATAGACAAATGGACAAGATCTTGAAAGAAGAAAGAGCTTATTTGTTGAACATGTGTAAAAAGATTAAAAAGGCAAAATGTAACGTTTTGTTAATACAGAAGTCTATACTTAGAGATGCTGTGAATGATTTAGCATTACATTTCTTGTCAAAGTTGAACATCATGGTGATAAAGGATATTGAACGAGATGAGGTTGAGTTCTTGTCAAAGGCAATTGGGTGCAAGCCAATCGCTGATATCGATAACTTCACCGAAGACAGGTTGGGTTCGGCCGATTTGATCGAGGAGATTGAGAGTTCAGGGTCGAAAATCGTTGAAATCACAAACATAACGTCGAAACACGTGAAGCCAACAGTGTCGATAATTATAAGGGGAGCCAATAATTTGGTGTTGGACGAAGCTGAACGGTCATTACACGATGCATTGTGTGTGATTAGATGTTTAGTGAAGGAGAAGGCGTTAATTGCAGGTGGTGGAGCGCCCGAGATTGAAGTATCAAAGCAGTTGATGAAGGAGTCACACAAGTTATCTGGTGTCGAACAGTTTGTGTATCAGGAATTTGCCCAGGCGTTGGAGGTTATCCCAACGACATTAGCTGAAAACGCAGGCTTGAATCCGATAAATGTAGTCACCGATTTGAGAAATAGACACGAGAATGGGGAAAAGGATGCTGGGATAAGTGTGAGAAGATCGGGTGCGTCAAATACTTATGATGAACACGTGTTGCAGCCGGTCTTGGTGAGCACCAGTGCCATCATATTGGCATCGGAGTGTGTCAAGTCGATTTTGAGAATTGATGATATCCAGTTCAGTAGATGAACAAAAAGATTGAGAATGGAAAAGCGATAGAATATTCAAACTGTGGTAATTTTATACATGTATCAACTGTATCAATTAGGATGTATAAGCATCGTCAAGTCGATTTGAGAATGGTGATATCCAGTTCAGTAGATAGTAGTGTATAGATGTGGAAGAACAATAAAACACCAAGGATTAAAAATGGAAAATCAACTGTATCGAATATAGAATATCTAAAAATGTAATTTGTCACGAGACCGGTATCAACTGTATCAACTAGGACATATAAGCATCGATTTGAGAATGGTGATATCCAGTTCAGTAGATAGTAGTATATAGATGTGGAAGAACAATAAAACACCAATCAAGGATTAAAAATGTGAAATCAACTGTAACTACTAGACTACAGGAGTAGCTAAACTGTAGTGATTTTGTCGACCTCGATAGTTTAACGCTGTTTTATCACCAATGTATGAGCATCTAGAGGGTACTTTTGTCACTACATGCATTATCTGTAACTAAATATAGTACCATTTAAAATGTGCTAATTCTGTCAACCTCGATATCTCCTACCCTTGATACCTATGTTACCCTCCTGTGCATTCACGACGTCTAGAATATTCGACACTGAAAAATATACAAGAGACAGATATTTTGGCAAATGTACCCAACATGACTAGACAGATATTCTGATAAATTTTACTCAACATGACTATTATTATGCCTTGTGTATTTATAGTTTTGATAAATTTTACTGACTATGATAATGCCTTGTTTATTTATAATTTTGATAAATTTTACTATGATAATGCCTTGTGTATTTATAATTTTGATAAATTTTACTATGATAATGCCTTGTTTATTTATATACGCTAGACTAATTTTATCGACCTCGACAAACCCTTCTTGATACCCGTTTTTTCACCCTGGTATGGACCTTTACTATTATTAGCATCGTATACTTGTCTTGTGGATTTAAGTTTCTTCTTTGCCTTTTCATACTGGTTTCTCTTCTTAACCCTCGAGTTTCGGTACTCTTTCTTACGATGTGGCGTCAACCCCTTGTTCTTGAGGATCTGATAATTGATTGCACGTTTACCGTCTTCGCCCATATTCTCTTGTAGTTCAGCTAATTTTCCTTGTCTGCTGGCTATCACCGCCTGTTGATGCGCATTCTTTCTTGCGTGTTTCTTATCCTGTTTTGCTTGTTTCATCAGTTCGTAGTATTCGTTCGGTGTTTGCTCATTGCCATTGTCATTGTCATTATCGTTGTCGTTATCGGACTCAATGTCTTGTTTGTGCAATCCACGCTGTCTGGCCTCCTCGACTAATCTCTGCTGTCTTTCAAATAATCGCTCCTTGTATGGCACATCCATATCACCCGAATATTGTTGCTCTTTCTTATTAGCTGCCTTGTCAATCTTTGAAGTGTAGAACCTCAACGATTTCTTACGACGCTGTTTATCTTCTAGATCAACCTCCTGGATATCTGATTCTGCAAAATCATCGTCGTTCTGTTTCGGTATATGTTTGATAACTCTCTTTGAATTGACATCAATGTCGAGATCGGAATCTGACATAGCTTCTTCTTCCTCCTCCTCCTCTTCTTCTTCATCTTCCTCGTCGACGATTTCTTCTTCTCCGTCGTGCTCTTCCTGTGCATCAACAAACTCGTCTTCGTCGCTTTCCTCAATCGATTCGATCGGTTCTTCATCTGGCAACTCACTGGCTTGTCTCCACACCTCTTTTGAACTCAAGATGGTTTCCATGACTGGGTTGTCCTTCATAGTTACAAACGAATCATTGTTTCGCAAATTATCAACAAATATAGCGAAATACGACGAGATGGAACTCAAATATCCCGATAAAGCAACCTTTTTACACTCGATGAACTTGTTGCTTGTCTCAGTTTTCAACTGGGTCAATTTCTCATTCAATACATTGAGCTCCTTCATTAAAGGTATAAACTCGGGAAACGACTGTTTCAACAAATTTGCTTGCTCCGATGAGTCTAATTTGGCAATCGAGGTCGTTTGGTCAATGATGATCTTGGCATCTTGCTTGTCTTTCGACTCAGTCTGTTTCTTCCAATCCTCCATCATCTCCTCATCGATGTAATCATCCATTGCCAACTCTTGTAAATGTTTTCTTTGTTGTCTCAATGCTTCTTCGGTCATTTGCTTGGAATCTTCATCATCACTGGCTTCATCACCGCCGTAATAATTCTTTCTACCACCCCAAGTCTCCACCTGTTCATCCTCATCCTCTATATCTTCCATCTCCTCTCCATCTTCATCCTCTTCCTCTTCCTCTTCCTCGTCGCTGTCTTCCTCAACTTGCATCACTTCTTCCTCCTCGTCTTCGTCGTCGTGGTCTGCTGGTCTTGCGTACTCGCCAGCCTGATCGAGCATGATCTTCTCCCTGTTTGCATTAAAGGCATCTACCTCGTTCAACTCGACGTCAGTCTGTACCTGTGTTCTTTTGGGCATGTTTAAGTGGTCATCACCTGAATAATAATTTTTTTTTGTTTTTCGGTGATGCACCAGATGCACCTCAACTTCATCACTAAATTTTCATTGTTTTCCTTTTTTTCTTCTTCTTCTTGTGCTACACCATGTCAAACAGGTTGGAGTCTTTGAACTCGACGAAGAAGCCGTCGGGCAGCGGCACCACTTCGAAAACGACGCTCAAATTCAAGCCCAAGGTGGTGCAGAGAAAGTCAAAGGAGGAAAGAGACAAGTCGGCGCCCCAAGTCAAGCAGGAACGAGACACACCAAGATCACTCACTGGCAGGGGTAGAGGAGGTGCAGGTGCTGGTGGCAGAGGTGGTAGAGGCGGCAGAGGCGGCAGGAACAATTACGCCGGCACACATTTGGTCACTTCGGGACCTCTATCTGCTGGATCAGTTTCGATAGGTAACCCCAATGGGTCCAAGTTGAGTTTCACGAGGGATACGGTGTACAACAGCAATGGCGATGCATTAGCCGGGAATGAATTCATATCGAGTTTGAAGTTGAAGGAGAAACCCCTGAGGGTGGTCAAATCGGAAGACAATAACGACAACAAAAACAATGATGATGATGATGATGACGAAGATGACGACGACATGACAAAGATCAACATGACCAAACCGTACAAGTTTGACGATAGCGAGACGGTGTTGTTCCCGTTGAGACCATATAGAGATGGCGGTATCAGTATAGAGGAGCTCGAAATGAGGTTCCCGTTAACCCAGCTCGAGGATGTTGGCCACGATTCAAAGGATTCGACGCCGGCGGTAGTGTCGTTGACGCAGAGTCGTGAGACGACAATGAAGTCAGAGCCGATTGAGGATAAAATCAACCAGATCAAACAGAACAAGGCGAAACTAGAGAGTAAGATCTCGCAGGACGACCCGATCCTAGTTGATGAAATGAACAAGTTGATCACTGACCACCAGCAGATTTTGGACTTACTCACGGGAAAGTCCAGTGACAACAACAACAACAACAATGACGACGACAAGTACCTCTTTTTCCAACTACCACGGTACTTGCCCGAGTACGAGGTTGAAGAGCCTGCCGTCAAGGAAGAAACCAAACGTGGCGATGACGCACACGGCAGGTCAACACTAGCTACTAACGATGTTGATCTACGCGGTCAAGTGGGTAAAGTCAATATCCACCAGTCGGGCAAAATCACAATAGATCTAGGTAACGATAACCGTTTGAGCGTGACCAGGGGAGCACCTAGCGATTTCTTGCAGGAGTTGGTATTGATAGATTTGAATCCATCCCAGGACGACCCAAAGACTGCAACCTCAACCACAACCGCAGCAACAGCAGCGACAACTGGTACGACGGCGGACGAAAGCGAGAACGCGGCCGAGAACGACGATATCGAGATGTTGAACGAGGAGGGCGAAAAGCTCGCCGGCAGCGTCGTACGGTTGGGGTCGTTTATCGACAAAATAGTCACCACCCCTTGTATACAGGAATAGACACACCCTTTTTTTTGTTGTTATTCTTTTTTTCTCATTCTCTGTTTGTGTTTGTGTTGGTTGCAAAAGTATGGATGACGACTATAGCGATGTGTCCAACCAGTCATACGGCGACTTGACCTTGGATATCAAGAGAGATGTCATCCTATCAGTTGACTCCAAGGGCTGCACTTTTGCTGCTACTTGTTTGGATATGAGCACAAATACATTGTGCATTTACGAGGACTGCTACATCAACAACCAGATAGACTACATCGAGGCTATTGTCGATGAGTTAGCACCAACTGCTATTTTCGTAAGCTCACGCGTTGACCAGTCAATTGTTTTCCGGTTGGACGAGCTAGAGGCAAAGCACGAGTACAAGTTGTTTGTCAAAATAGTCAGTGATTTCACCAAGTACGATGTAAACACCTTGGTTGTGCCGTTGTTGGATAAGGCCGACTCAGCTGATGCGGTACGGTTCGCTAATCTAGCATTGAGATCGTCCGACTTGGTAGTGGCAACAGGAACTATCCACGCTATATGGGCGGGCATCAGCGGCTATTTGCACGATGATACCGCTACCATTGGCGACGTGGTTGCGTGCATCAAGTTTGTTGATTTCAAGGATTACATGTTTATC
This sequence comes from Insectozyma sakaeoensis, assembly GCA_030569255.1. Classification (NCBI taxonomy): domain Eukaryota; kingdom Fungi; phylum Ascomycota; class Pichiomycetes; order Serinales; family Debaryomycetaceae; genus Insectozyma; species Insectozyma sakaeoensis. The sequence continues at coordinate 132,520 of JAJMKJ010000004.1, read as the reverse complement.
GACGTCGATCTGTTGTATTCGTTGCGTGTTTTAAATGATGGTCATGTCAAATCGCCCTTTGCCAACAAGTCTCACAAACAAAGCTTGTTTGATTTGGTCGACCACACCGCCACGGTTGAAGGTGCCAAATTGTTGAAAGATTGGCTTAGAAAGCCTTTGGCCAATTACGAGAAATTGTTACATCGACAGCAGTTGGTACGCATGCTTGCAAGTGCAAATCAAGACGTTGTGTTGCACATTTCGAGAAGCTTAAAGCATACGAGAAATATCGTCGTCAATTTCAATAGTATCAAGTTGGGGAAATTAACCTGGGGAAAATGGAAGGGGTTGATGCAATTCTTGAAGCATTCAGTCCTGATTCTGACGTTGCTTGAAACTACTTTTGAACACCCAGATCTTGCTGCATTTGGCGTGTTGGCCGACAACTGTCGTGTGTCGCAGTTCCAACAACTTTATGATTTCATCAATCTGTTGGTTGAAAGTGTCACTTCCGAAGAGGAAGGCAGGGTGAAAATTTTCAATGGCGTAGACGACACTCTCGATGAGTTAAGAGCTCAATACAATAACTTGGACCAGGTGTTGTTGGAGACGGCTGAAATTGTTAACGACCACTTCCGCACCCACATTTTCAATTGTGTATATATCCCACAGTTGGGGTTCTTGATATCCAAGGTTGAGGACGTCAATAATGCCAGCGAGGCTATCTGTCGTGAATGGCAGGAAATATTTAGAACATCGTCAAATGTCTACTACAAGACTGAGCAAGTGGACTACTTGGATCTACAGTACGGCGATATCTACACCTTGATCAACGAACGCGAGATTGAAATCATCCAGCAAATTCAGCTGAGCATCGTAGAGTATGAACCTTTAGTCTTTGCCGTTGCAAGTGCCCTTGCTGAGCTAGACTGTCTATGTTCCTTAGCTACGGTGTCGAATTTTCCCACCTACAATTTCCCCCACATAACTACTGAATACGACTTTGAGATCATTCAGGGACGTCACCCGCTAGTTGAAACGACGAGCCAGTTGTTTGTGCCGAATGACCTACAATACGGACTTGAGACCAAGATCGTCGTCGTCACTGGTGCCAACCTCTCGGGGAAATCCGTCTACTTGAACCAAGCGGCATTAATTACAATCTTGGCCCACATAGGTTGCGGTGTACCTTGCGAATCCGCAATCATTGGCATTGTTGATAAGATTCTCACTAGGATATCGTCGAGAGAGTGTTTGGACAAGCAGCAAAGCACGTTTGCAATAGACTTGCAGCAGATTTCAAAGTGTATCTCAATGTCAACCGAGAGGTCGTTGGTTGTTGTTGACGAATTTGGGAAAGGAAGCGATACCATCGACTCGCCATCGTTGTTTGGTGGCACACTACAGTATTTTGCAAGTTTGACCAACTGTCCACGGTGCATATTTGCCACTCATTTTCTTGAATTGTTCAATAGCGAAGAGTTGGAATTTGGTTCAAAGTTTAAGATGATGTCAACGCAAATACTATTACAGAGGTCAAACTCGGAGGGGGGCTCGGACTCGGAAAATATCACATACTTGTATAAAGTGAAGGCGGGGGTTGCCAATAAAAGTTTTGGTATATACTGTGCAAAGATATGTGGTGTACCGGAATCAATCATCAACCGTGCGGTTGAAATCACAAACAAAATAGAGAATAAACAGGATCTCACTCATGAGTTGATCCAGCTATCTCCACAGGAAGAGGAGCAGTTTGTCAAGGCGAAACTGGTGGTTACGAAATTTTTAAACTTACAAGTTGAGGAGTTTTCCAAATTAGATGATTTATAAAACGATTAAATCATGTATAAAATGGGAAACCAGGCCATGATCCAGCTATCTCGAAGAGGAAAAGTTTGTCAAGGCGAAACTGGTGGTTACGAAATTTCTGAGCTTACAAGTTGAGGAGATCCAAATTAGATGATTTATAAAACAACGATTAAATCATGTATAAGATCGAAAACCAGGCCATGATCCAGATATCTCGAAGAGGAAAACTTTGTCAAACTGGTGGTTACGAAATTTCTGAGCTTACAAGTTGAGGAGATCCAAATTAGATGATTTATTCGACTGAAATCACAAATGAAATAGAGAATAAACAGGATCTCACCCATGAGATGATCCAGTTTGTCGCCACTTTTAAGTTGAGGATTTCCATGATGTATTAACTACCTATTAACCTAGCAGTCAAAGATTCCAAGTCTTCCAAAGTTTCTGGTTCCTGCACTTCAATCACACTTGGTTTACTCTGTTTGTTGTCCGACTCGAACCATTTCGGTTTCTTATCCTTTGGTCTCTCCACAATCTCTAAATCTTGCTCCAAATCCACATGATGATCATCGCCAGATGAATATTGTCCCATATCCTCCTCTTCCTCTCGTATTCTACGTTCAATCTCTTTTCTTTTCCTCTTCTTTTCCTGTCTCTTTTGTCTTTCAATCTCCTTATCATTGAGATCAGTCACCTTCATTAACTCACGCTCCTTCTCGACGAATTTATCCTTTTGCTCACTTGCATCACCGGCCTTTTTGAAATCTTCCTCGTCTTCTAATTCGTAAATAGGATGGGCAACACCGTCATCGTCGAATCTGAGTTTGGTAGGATTACCTTTCAATGATAATTTCTTGGATAACGCCTTTTTCGCTTGACGTTTGGATACGGGTACCGATAAATCAGGCAACTCTTGATCGATCAATTCATGATCCTTCCTCTTTACCGTCATAAAGTCGTCTTCCTCCTCCTCGTTGTCAGTGGCTTTGTTGCCAGTCATGTTCAAGTAATGGTCAGATAAAATGGTTTGGTTCTTCCTATCAAACATACGATCATATTTTGTTCTCACCTTCTTCTCGCCACTTACATCATCGCCATTATCGTCTAGTTTCGATAACGCGAGCAATTGTCTTGAAATGTTCTTCTTCTCCTTGGTTGACTCGCCGCCTGAGATCTTAATCTTTGGCGCACCGGGCAACCCCAATGAATCAGCAAACGCCTTTGCTGGCAACTCGTCGACTTTAAACACGTCCTTGTCCTTTTGTATATATACAGATTTGAAGTATGCGATAAACGCTCTCTGGCCCAAGTTCTTAATGACGGGGTCCTTGAAACATAACGACTGCAATTGGGGTTGGATTGTCTTTTTTACTTTCTGTTTTATGTTCATCAATTTAGGGTCGATCTTGTGCATGTGCAACCGTTGCAAGAACTGGTGTTCTTCAGAAGGTAACAACATCAATAACGATTTACCTTGTCTGCCGAACCTGGCCGATCTTCCGACTCTATGTACATAGGTTGCTGAGTCTTCGGGACAGTCGACCTGGACTACCCAGTCGATGGCGGGGAAGTCCAACCCTCTAGCGACGATATCGGTGGCGAACAAGCAGGCGTGCTGGGCCTGGGAGAACTTCAATGTCGTCTCCATCCGCGACGTCTGTTTGTGTCTGCCGTATAACTTCAACAACGATATCCCTGGTTGTAACGTTCTAAACGTCTCGTAGACGTATTGCACCTGTTTTGACGATGAGAAAAACACCAAGATCTTGCTCTTTAAATGGGATTTGATGAAGGACCACAACACATCGAGTTTCTCCTCCAACGGCACTTGGATATAGTACTGGTCCAACGACTCGGGCGTCGACGACACCTCTTGGTCGGACGAGGTGCCGATACGGTGTGGGTTGGTCAACGATAATCTAGCGAGGTCGCGAACAGTGTCGGACTGGGTTGCTGAAAACAAGAGCGTTTGTCTCGTGGGGGGTAAGTGGCCCAAGATGTTGTCAATCTGCTTTCTGAACCCCATGTCAAGACACCTGTCGGCCTCGTCCAATACCAACACTTGCAAGTTTGACGTCTCCATTCCGACTGCCTCGTTCAAGTGCTGTGATATTCTCCCTGGTGTCCCCACCAATATGTTCATCCGCGACACACGTTCTTTTTCGTACTTGACGTCTTTACCCCCCGTGACCAACCCGGCTGAGAAAGTATTGTACTTTCCGATTTTGGTCAACACCTCGAAAATCTGGATGGCTAGCTCTCTCGTAGGCGATACGATCAATGCTGCTAATCCATCGTACTCGGTGATTTTATTCCTAATGAGGGTCTCGATGACGGGGATCAAAAATGCTAGCGTTTTGCCCGACCCCGTTCGCGCTGTGCCCATCACATCCTCACCCTTCAAGCACACTGGGATCGTTTTCTTTTGGATATCAGTCAACGAAACAAACGATGCCTCTTTCAATCCGCGCAAAGTGTTGGTGGAGATCGGTAGGTCGCTGAATTCACTGGTGGTCGCTTCGTGCGTCTTGGGATCATAGCTATCGACGCGTTCCTGTAGCTGTCTCAATTCCTCCTCCTCCTTCTTCCTGTTAATCTTCCTATCATGGTGTGGTCTACCCTTGTGGTTCCTAGGCATTATAAAAGACTGAGCTCGAGTGTATCTCGAAATACCATCTCATCGCCAGCGAAATAAATATTTGGGTTATATGCAGGAAGAGAGAAAAAAGGAACAACAATACAAAGAAATACTTGAGGTACATTTTGCAGCTATAGATTGAGGATCTTGGAGTATTGCAAACACAAGTCGGCGTACTTGTCGTTACCTCTGTGGTCCAATGTCTCTGCGCATGTTATGCCGTCGGGGATGTTATACTTGGTCTTGATCAGGTTGAGTTTTTCGTCAAAGTTGTTCGCGCCGGGCGATTTGCTTGATTCATCGTTATCCTTCAACTCCACCTGGATTAGTAAACCCTTGAAACTGCCGTGGAGGAATACGTTGGAGGTTCGGATACATAGATTTCCATTCTCAAGCTCGTAGATCTGTCCGCCATCACCTTTGATCAACTGTTTTTGCACCCATAAACTCTGGAGTTTAGCATTGGCAAAGAGGTCAAAACGCTCGTTCAACCCTGTTGTTGCACCCAAATGTAGGTGATCATTGGGGATGCTCAACTCGGTCGGATGGCCCAATTCCTTCACTTCCTCCTCAATGGCGTTGGTGAACACTCCTGCCGATCGGTTGTTGACCAACGTAATCGTCGAGTCCGGTAGATACGAAGGCGACCATGTAAAGAGAAACTTGGCCTCTTTCGCCTGTACCAACGCGGGGGTTTCCTGGGGGATCGAGTATTGGTTATTTCTAAAGATCTTGAACGTGAACCCCCACCGTCCTTTTGTAGTGGGTAACTCATTGGACAATTGATCGTGGAATTGGACAATTGTATCTGGGGTAGCGTTCTGAATCAAAAGGACCCTATTCAGTTAGTATCTTGGTCTCTTAGTATCTTTCTCTCTCGGTGGTTTGTGGTACATACGCTGATACCATTCTTCTGTTCTCTGTGTAGATTGAAGAGGAAGAAGAAAAAAAAAAAAATACATCTTTGGCATCAAACGATGACTAGTGGTGTTATACAACAGGACGCCATATTCACAGGGGCAAACAAGCAGAACTACGTGGCTGATTACGACCCCCAGAGCCATATCGTAGCGTATGGAGCGGGAAATAACGTCGCATTATGGAACATCATCGATAAATACCCAAAGGGAACATACTACACTTTGAAAAACCATACTAAAGAAGTCACAGGTGTCAAATTTGTACCCAACAGTCCATATTTAGTGTCGACAAGCGAAGATTGTACAGTATCAGTTTGGGTCGCCAACGAGGATACTGCCACTTACGACCTTTTACAGACTTTGACCCACCACCAGCACTCCATCACTTGTATTGCCGTGTTGAATGACAAGGTGTTTATCACGGGGAGCGCAGACAGCAACATCGTGGTATGGGTCTGGGATAACGATAAATTCGTAGTAGGCGACACGTTCCAGGTCAAATCCAATTTCTACCCGCTATGTCTTGCAGTACAGGACATTGACGACGACGGCAATTACATATTGGCAGTTGGGGGTACGACGAATAATTTGTACATTTACACATTGCGTCTTGGGTCACTGACGGTTGTGGCGAAGGTTTCTGAACTTACAGGTCACGAAGACTGGATCAAGAACCTCCTGTTTGTGCGCGATTCAGATGGCAGTTTTATATTAGCGAGCGCGTCACAGGATCGATACGTAAGGTTGTGGAGGTTGAAATTGAACAACCAGATTGACGATTCCGACGAGGACCCAACAAAGTTGGTGTTGTTGTCTAACAAGCAGTACAAGTTCACATACGGCGATGGCTTACGAGGTGCTTTCAGTTTCGAGGCGTTGATCATGGGCCACGACGACTGGGTCAACGGCATCCAATGGCATCCATCCTACAAGTATGGCTTGGTGAATAAAAAATTGCAGTTGCTCACTTGTACAGCTGATACTGCGTTGATGATCTGGGAAATGGACGTTGACTCGGGTATATGGGTTTGTGTCAACCGGTTGGGCGAGATGTCTATCAAAGGTGCATCAACTGCCACTGGTGCCTCTGGTGGGTTTTGGTCGTGCTTGTGGTTTATCGCCAACAATGAGCATTATATCGTTGCCTCGGGCAAGACTGGTTCATTCAGAGTTTACAAGTCGAGCGATGACGGCGCAAACTTTAACAATGCATTGGGAATAACTGGTCCTACAAAGGAAGTTACCGATTTAGTTTGGTCGAAAAACGGCCGCTATTTCGTAGCAACCTCGTTGGATCAAACAACGAGGCTATTTGCCCCATGGAAAACAGAGACAAATGGACAGACGACGACGACGACGACGACGTGGCATGAAATCGCAAGACCCCAGATCCACGGCTACGACATGATCTGCTATGACAATATATCGAGTACCAAGTTTGTCTCGGGGGGCGATGAGAAGATTTTGCGTGTGTTTGAAATCACGAGGTCGATAAGCTTGTTATTGAAAAAATTATGTGACATTGATATCGACACAGAAGAAAAGTTGCCTGAGTCCGCCTCATTGCCAGTGTTGGGCTTATCAAACAAGGCGGAGAATCAGTTGACTGAAGGCGGCAATGAAGTCGAGGACGAAAAGAATGATGACGAAACAGAGGTGGATGTTTTGGCAACCTTGGACTCACCTCCAATCGAAGAATACTTGCAAAGACTCACGTTATTCCCCGAGGTCGAAAAGCTATATGGCCACGGGTATGAGATAAGTTGTTGCTCAACATCGCCCGATGGTAAATTGATTGCTACTGCATGTAGGTCCAACTCGCAAAAGCATGCTGTGATTAGGATATTCAACGTTGCCCGCGACTACCAGCAATCAAGTCAAGTGCTACAGGGACATAATTTAACCATTTCGTCGTTGAAGTTCTCATCAAACGGACAGTATTTGTTGGCAGTATCGAGAGATCGTCAATTCAGTCTCTGGAAGCTAGTTGGTGACGAAACATTTGAGTTGGTCGAGTTAAACACAAAGGCGCACACAAGAATCCTCTGGGATTGCGATTGGTTGCCGCGTGAATTGAAGTTTGTCACTGTTTCAAGGGATAAACAGTTGAAACTATGGCAAGTGAAGGATAACAAGGTGGATCTCGCTGGTAGTTTGAAATTGGACGACCCAATAACGTCTGTGTCTGTATTGAAAGACAGCGATGATACTGCTGCGATGAGTTCACTGACGTTGGTTGCTGTTGGATTGGAAAACGGCGATATCCAATTGTACACCATCGGTCAAGACAGCACGATAGAGCTAGCTGTCAAGGTTGATTCCTCAATAACCCCAAGCGACAGGGTTGAAAAGTTGAGTTTCAGCCATGCTTCCAACGACGATGGAAAAACGGTGTTGTTGGGAGTTGCATCGAAGGACACCTCGATCAGGTTGTACAGCATAGATAGGTCGAAATTGCAAGCGTAATATACACTGTGTAGACTCTGTGTCTCTGTTGACTGTCTCTCTCTGTGTCTGTCTTTTTTTGTCGGGTGAGTCGCACTACCCTCTGGAATCAACAACATCATTTTCCACTTTTTCACTTCCAACCACCATGGCAGACAAGTTTCCAGAGATACAAAGTGGAGTTGAGTTAGACCACGAGTCGAGTGATTTCTTATCCCGGGAGAAGGAATTGGTAGGCGACGAGTTCACCACCGACCAGGACAAACATGTGTATGACAACGACGACGACGACGACGACGAGATAAACGAGTTCAAGGAGCAGTTCCCGGAGGTCGACAACAGACCACAGGATAAAGCAGATGTTCAGGAGGATGACGAGGAGGATGAGGAGGGTGATGATCGCGGGTTTGAAGGGTTTGACTCCCTTGCCAATTCGAAACCCATCCAGGAATGGAAACAGAGAAGAGACTTGGAGATCCAGGAGAGGGACAGCGTCAACCAGAAAAAGAAACAGGATATATTGCTGAAGGCGCAGAGCACCATTGACGACTTTTACGAGAACTACAACGCCAAGAAGGAGACACACGCAAAGGACGCCAAAGTCGAAGTCGAAGAGTTCCTTAGCAAGAGGGATAACTTCTTGAAGCGCGGTACGTTGTGGGATAGGGTCAACGAGTTGATCGACGAAGTTGGCGAGTTGCCCCAGGACGATTTGCGCGACAAGACTAGATTTAAAGAGTTGTTGGGTAAGTTGAAAAAGAAAGAGAACGTGCCTGGTGCTGCTGGGTACGCCAGCTGAGACCCAAACCAGCAAACCACCAATACACAATTATAAATATACATAAATATATATATATATATTTCTTGAGCGTCGTTGCCTCCTTACTTGTAGTTTGTAAAGTCGACGAACCGGATCACTGAGTTGCCGCTCAAATTAACTGCAGTAGTTGTCGACTTTAAATAATCGTTGAGCTCCATGTACTTGTACACGCCGAAACACATCAACAAAGTCTCGACGGCGTTGTAGTTGCGGAGCCCAAACAGCTTCAACACAGGATGATTCTCCTTGGATATCCTCCACTTGGTCAACACCACGAGGCGGAACAAGTAGAGATTCAACTCGTTGAAGAACGGTTTCGTCAACCGGCGCAAATTCAAAGCGTTGGTCTCATCGCCGACGCCAAAATTGGGCACCAAGTCGATCGAGTTGAGCCATACGGTAGCGAACCCCGCAACGAACCCAATCATTTTAGTATAAAGCTTGAAAAACTCCTTTGTGTTGCTCGAATAGTACCGTTGTAGAAAGTTGACGTTTTTCAGCGTTGGTGCCAACTTTCCAAATATCGGCGACGTCAACGCGATGAGGAAAATCGCAATCATGTTGGGACAATAAACAAAGTTCATAATCAGATTCACCTTGTGGAACACGTAGAGACAGTATTCCCGCACCACGTCCAGCGCTGTATTATGCCGTCTCCCACCCTGACTTGTACCATCATTTTTGATTTCGTAGAGCTTGTCGAGGACCAAAGGCTTCAACTTGTAGATGCCAAACACCGCCATCAACGCCAAGTTCTGCGCTAGATACGTGCCAACCAACCTCACCCAGTTCAACCGGGTGTAGTTGATGCCAAGGTGGAAGTTGATCCATATCGGGTTAAACACGCGCCGCTTGATGTACGACGGTAGATACTTTCTATTTAGCTTATACTTTGTTGGAGTGAGGTAGTTACTCAATAGCTGGGCGTATATCAATGGGAAAATCAAAAACTCCTTGTTGTGGTACAACTTTTTCACCACTGGCATCCTCGTTTCGTAGGTTGAAAGCTTAATGTACTTGGATATCTTGGGGGTAAGCTCGATGTTCGACGTCGGCGGGTTCACCGTGCCGTAGTAGTTGGCAAGCAAGTATAACCCAAGGTAATCCTTGGGGATCTGTGACGTTATGTCAAACGTCGCTAGATAAAGAAACCCAACTGTGGCGAGATTCGATATCTTGTTGATTACTGATGTCTGGCTGCTGCTCTCGTTGGTGCTGGCACTAAACAACCTGTTTCTGTACTTGTGCAAAATGCGTCGGATGACCTTGTTGATGCTAAAGAAACAACCCCAGTAAAATGGCTGCCTCACCTTGAGTAGCCTGAGGATAACGAATATCGTGACAAACTTTCTAAACGACTCGTCGTGGAGTATCCTTGAAAGTATATGCTGGACGTCAAAGCTCATCTGGGGCAGCTGACACAGTATGAAACCAAGTGATTATCTTGTTTGGTTTGACTGTAGATGTAGAGATCAGTAGATTATGTAATCATACTTATCGCTTGATAACAAAAAAACTCTGGCGCGTCAAAGTACCATTGGTAAGTGCACTACTATTGTCCTAGAAATGTATGGGAAGAAAAATGTTGTGGAGAAATGTTGTTCATGTAGACAACCTGTTTCTCATACAACAAATGGTTTAAATGTCTCCTACATACTGAGTGTAAGTAGTAATAGAATTATGAATGTCAAGCAGTTATAACGTCTTTTTTAGGATTATATGTCAAGAATGACTGACCAATACAATACATCAAAGGTCCTAACACACTTATCCATGGGTAAGATTTTGTTTTCAAGTTCATTATTTTCGATGGTTGGAGTTTGAGGAAGCATCTGTATGATGATAATTTTCATTGGCAACTTTTGGTTGTTCACTAGACATAGAGGTTGTTATAAAAGCTGAAATTGGTACCAATTTACAATAAAGTATACCCTACCAGCGGCCAAAGCCAATATCAAGGTTATATGCATAGGATATTAAATCATGCTAATCTAATCTACTTTGGCAAAGGCCAGGCCACATTTTCAGTCGCCATCCCTCTGGGGTTAACACACATCATGTTAATCAGTTTAGCTTCAGCTATGTCAAAAGCATTGATTTTTTTTCAAGCTTTACAGTCTCACCATGCATTGACGTGTGTCACCTCAAGAATTGGATCTTTTGAAAACGGAAAACGAGTAACAAGGTATTATGAATCAAATGAACCCAAGATCGTTAAAAGCTGACTAGAATTAACAATATTCCAGAACTGGATGGCCAGGCCCACAAGGCTTCTAGAAAGAGTGAAGTAAGCAGTCAACACAAGAAAGCCTGCACATGTAACTACAATTGTTCACAATATGGAGGACACTTATCAGTCTGAATGAGCCATAAAGAGAGGTTACCATATTTTAGAGAAGACCGGTAATGAGACAATATAGTAGTTCTCCACAAAGATTACAGCGTGACTAGAATTTTAAACTTTCACCAAGTTACGAGGGAAGCATAGTGGTGAAGCGTCTTTCGTAGTGATAAAGACATAGAGCATGTGAACGTAGAATAGCCTCATGAAGATAGTAGAGAAGCATAACGTTAACAGCCTTCCACAACATTATTACGGTGGCAACTCATGATGAATTACTATGACATCCAACTAGAAACATTCAACACAGTTGACAGAGAAATGCAGTGGTAAGTTACAGGTTACAATAGTATCTTAGCTATCAGCGATATCAACAATATTTCAAACTTTCAACTATTTTTAATCTTTCATAATATTACCTACTATACCACGACGATATAAGAGGTACCTATGTGTAGAGAATAATAATAGCTGAGTAAACGGCGAAATAAATATAGGACAATGATAGTTGCTACAGTTGAGTGATATTTAATCAATCGAGAGAGAATAACGAATAATTACATCAAGAGCTTTATTGACGAACCATACAAGTTATAACTTATCTAATTGGTGTAACTATATGAGGATTAAGACTACTTGAAGAAAAATTATATAATTTTTCACTTAGGTAGCAGTGTTGTCCAAATGTGATGACACAAATCATCTACATTACCCCCCATTTAGACTGACTCGTCAGTAAAATCATCCTTATTGAGTCCGAGTGACTTATATTCAAAGGCTCGATTACCCAAAAATGTAACAACATTAACTAACAACGCTTTCTTCAAATGGCTGGGACATTCTTCTTGAACCAAGCAACCGAAACACTTGTACAATGATTAGGCTGACAACCTAAGCAAGTAACATTTAATTTATCAATGTCTGGATCAAAACCTAAAATAGCTGAAATTTCTGGAGCTTTAACTTCGCGTTCGTTAGCACTTTTAAGTATTTATCGCAAACTGCGCAACTTTCAAATACGTCAATGAATCTGTTCTAAACCTGCAAATGATTTAAGTGTTTGGACAACCATTGGCAATGGCTACTTGTTCAGATGGGTTATTGGTGGAACTAAACTTAACTTTAAAACCCAAAGCTTCAAAAACAGAACCTGCAATGTTATTAGCCCGGCTAATGTCTGTATCTGTTTTTATCAATTTGGGGGTACACACCTCACCAATTAACAACTTTGCAATGTCGAGAGACGTTGCCGTCTTTCACAAATTTGCTCATCACATCAATAGTTATACTGATGTGGGGTTTCCGCAATTCCTGTAATCAAATCCATATGAATCACTTGGAATATATCGTTTGGAACCTCAGAAGGAATCATCAATTGTTGTAACGAACCATTTAATCTTTTTGTTTCGCTGACAGTAATCACAATAATTAATAATATGATTACCTAATGGTGGCAAATTGGGCAAAAGCACTTTGTGACACCAAAATGACTAAACTGATGAACCATCTTAATAATTTATTCGGCCACTCGTTTCCCAACAACTGGTTTTGTCTGTGAAATAACAAACCGTCCTTAAAACTATACTTGTTGATTGCATATTTAAATTCTGCTGGAACCGGGTCGTCTGACTTGAGTATCTGTATATTCAATATCTAAGTCAGTGCAGCCCCAAGTCAGTATCAAGCGTAACTTGATAAGATTGGAATAAGCTCTTCCAACACGTTGGTGGAATCGCCATTTTAGCTTCATCAAGATTGAAAATGACCGCGAGAAATGGATCGCAGTTTTTAAAATTGAAAGCCACGAGACGTTGAGTCTCATCAAGTGCAACCATATTATTGATTTGTCCCTGTCGAGCAAAAACTTTAAGTAACTGTAGAGAATAAGGTCCGGAAAGTTAAAGCTACCTCCTATCAGATATGAATCCTATACCCTCCGTGTTCATAGAAAGAAGAGTGGAGTTACCAAATCACGATCATAATAAAAAGAAAGAAATAGTGGAGTGATCAAATAACTCGGTCACGAAGCTAGCGGAAGAATGGACGTCAGAGGACATAGGACATGGTTTGTCTAGAGAAGATAGTCAGTGAAACTATATATTTAGATACTTATTCCTCTTGCTAGGAATTATTAGAAAACATAGAATATACATTTATTCTTGTAAATATCTTTCTCAAAACGTATTCGACTAAACAATAATGTCGTCAATATAATGTACACAACCATCGAAATCTTTCAAAATAGCACCCAACGATTCTTGTAATATGGCTGGACTATTGGTAAACCCAAATGGAAGTACTTGAAAAAAATTTATACTTTCTTCCTAAAGCACTAAATGCAGTGGGAATGACTATTCTCTTTTGTCAACCGGATCTGATGACATGATGACACCAAATCTAATGACGAATAATTTAACCAGCTGCTTCTTGTATCATCGACCAACGGCATGTCAAACTGACGTTGGATAACAGTAAGATTCAATAACCTAAGATTCAATAACCTAAGATTCAATATAAGATTCAATAACCTAAGATTCAATAACCTAAGATTCAATATAAGATTCAATAACCTAAGATTCAATAACCTAAGATTCAATAACCTAAGATTCAATAACCTAAGATTCAATATAAGATTCAATAACCTAAGATTCAATATAAGATTCAATAACCTGTAATCGATGCAGGACCGGACTATTAAATTCGTATTCGTTTGGACCCAATTCTGAAAATCAATTCTGGTTTAAGCATTTCATCGACTTGTTTCTTCAACTCTAAATTCTCTGAATACGTTAATGGATACTAATGCGACGTAGGTGGGCGAACATTCTCTAAAAGATCAATCTTATAAGACTGTGAGGTTAATTCCGCAAAATACTTGTTCTGATCTTTAGGACTAACTTGATTTCTCAACTTCAACGGCTTTCTTCTTCTGGTCCTAAAATAATCCAATTTGCTGATCATTATCATGCATTGTACGAAAGAACTCATTAGCCAGAAGTGGTTCGTAGATATTAAATGAGTTGTGTTTAAACAGAATCATATCCTCGTATTTACGAACGAATCCAATTCCCATAATAATCTCTCTAGCCGTAGGTACTACCTCATTACGGCTGGAAGGAGTCGAACCTTCACGGCTAACGTCCAGACATCTTAAGTGTCTTATGTCTACCAATTCCATCACAGTCGCTATTATTCTTACCTAACCAGAGTATGACTAGGGGAATGATTATGACCCCCGCCCAATCTAAGTATATATTTATTTATATACTGCATGTTTTGGTAAAACGGACCTGGTTGACTATAAATTCTAATTCCACAGCTTGCGTACGTTCAACTGCCGCAGGAGAAAAGCACCTTTAACCTTAATAGGTTTCACTTTTATCTTTTGTAATTTCAGCTAATAGTTAGCACTTGCGCCTGAGTCGATGAGAATCTTGCTTTGGCATCCATTCACTCCTTTTTGTCTGGTACAGAATCAGAATTGAAACCGGCGTTTTTCAGCTGGCAACCAGTGTGTCTACATAGGAGCCGCCACTTTCTGCCTCAAACATTCTCCAAACATGGTCCAAACATGGTCAGTGCAGGCATTGTCACAGATGGTTCTTTTTTTCTGTTTCATGTTTTTTTAAACGCGTAGTGTAAACCAAAACCAACATTTTACAACTAGGTATGAACACTTGGAAATGAGCACCGCCGCCACCAACGCCGATTTACTAGATATAGATACCACCACCACCAGCAGCGATTTGAAGGGGGCAAATATAACAGGGACACATATAACAGGGACACATATAACAGATATCAAGACGCCGTCGCCGCCAAAAAGCACAAACAAACCCGACTTGTACAACGTACTACAGAAGCAGCATTTCAAACTAAGACGATCATCGTTGCCTTCATCGCACGATAAAACCAATGCTGAAGCTAAAGTCTCGCGGTCCAATTCGACCAAGAGCAAAAGCAAGGGGCTCAACATATTTGCAGTCTCCCCCATGAACAAAACTATAGGTGTTGAGTCGCCCAATGCAGCCTCAGCAACACCAGTCAAGACGGGGGGTACTACTACCACACATAAACGCAGGTCATCGAGCTTGACATCCCCGCTTCCCCAAGTATCAGAAAGTGGTAGTGGGTTAGACTTGGACTTACCGTTACCCTCACGCGAGCAATTGACAAAGATGGATATCGACGACCAGCTTAGATTGTTGGCTTTCAAGGAGATGTGCATCGTTGAGATCCAGGACTTGATAAAGAACCTCACGACAAAGCTACAAAGTCATGAGTCGGAAGTACACCAGATTAGAGAAGTCATCCAGAAATCACTCTACCAGGAGTTGACGGCCGGCGGGAGCGGTGGCAGCAGTAATAAAGGCACATCCACCAACAACAGTAAGTCGAGGGTGAGAACGCGCGCGAGAACAGATAGCAATCCCCGCGACGAAGCTGTTGCCAGCACTAGACGTAGATCGTTGGGGGAACAGGAATCAGAGGCGTCAAAGTCAAAGTTATGGACCGGGTTAGCCAAGCCGCTCAACTATCTACAACAATTTGACCACATGCTACAGAATGAGTTTGAAAAGTCATTGATGAATAACGAGTCGCATCATAGCAGTCATCATCCACGAAGATCGGAAGACTCCATTTCCAGCGTTGGCTCGATCTCATCGCCATTAAGAGCGAGATCGAAGTCAAAAGAGGTCAAGACCCAGCACGCAACTGACGATATGATCCAAACTGTTTCGTCGTCCATCTGGTCATTTGTGAATGAAGTGAAAACAAATGTATTGTCGTCATTGAATGAACCCGAGACTGCTGATGATACAATATCAAAACCCCAGGCGCATGCAGCAACTGCCTACAATCTAGATAACGGCTCTGCTGTAAGTTTGCCCTCGAAAGAAAAAGACGATGAGGATTTGCTAGCCTTGAATGACGACAACAACAATGATAACGATGAAAATAATGATGATAGTATAGATTTCTCTATATATAAACGATGAAAATTATTTACCAACGACCCCGAGCCCCAATCTTTCGTATAAACTATATCCCAGCAATTTTTTTATAAGCTGTTTAACCCTTTGATGACTTCGGAATGTTTCAAGTCCTCCAATTTCTTTTCGCTGGAGTCTCCAATTGACCTCAAGTCCTTCAACAAGATATCCTTCAACTTATCAAAATAAACATCCTGCAACAAGTTTCTCACGTTGTATTCCGATTTTTCAACCAATTGACCGAGGTTGATTAAATGCTGGGTTTCCAAGTTGACTGCGCCCGAGACCTCGACCGTCAGCGACGTTTCCAATTGTCTGGTCAAGTTCCCACTCAAGGATAAACTCGACTCGGTTGAGTTCAAGTCTAAAATGACGGATGAGGTCAATTTGTACACTACCTTGTTTGATGATTCGGGTATCACTTCAAACACGTGGATCGAGTCCCATTTGCCCAACTTGTCTGGTGTTTCCTTCTTGAACAACACAACACCAGCGAACCCTTGTGCCAACTCATCGGTATCCTCATCGGCAACGTCCCAGAGATACACCGAGCTGATTCCGGAGCCTTCGTAGTATAAATCACGATAAATGTCGAATGCATCGTTGGCCTTGACTTCCAATTGTCTCAACACCGACGATGGATACGGTGGTGGCGCAACGTCGTCGTTGTCACCACCGTCTAACTCGGGGTAATACTTATTTGACCATGGCGATCTATAGCTGTCTCCATCTCTGTTATAGTCGCAGCATAAATAGTCCTTGCCACTTTGTTTGCAGGTGTCGACTTTCAACGGAACGTCGACGGAGGATAAAAGCTCTTCGACGACTTCTTCATCCTTTACCAATGAGCAGATACTGTTCAAATTTGTCTTGATCGACTTGGGATCGAGTCTTCGAAGTAAATCCAACGACGAATCAAATTTATCGTCGCTCATGATTGTTGATTGTGTCAAGATCCAAACCGATAAATTTGAAACCCTCCGCACTACTGCAACAAAAAAGCAGAGTTTGTGTTTAACGAGAGAATTGTATGTATCTTTATATAGGTATATTAATCTAAATCTATTGCATTTGGTATTGGACACCCTTTGAAGGACCATTGATGATAATTGCATTCAACAACCCAGCAATTAAACCAGCACATGGCAAGGTGAAAATCCACCCCAAGTAACACCAACTAACCATTCTCCAATTGACAGACTTCCAGTCCCTGTTACACAATCCAACAAAGACAGTAGCACCAACGGCAGATTGGGTGGTTGAGACTGGAATCTTCAATTGGGTGGCTAAAACAGTTGTAACGGCAGCACCCAACTCAATCGAGAACCCTCTGGCTGGTGATTGCAAAATCAACTTGTTACCCAAGTTGGCCATGATTCTGTAACCATACATCCATAAACCAATAACCAAAGCAGCAGCAGCATAACACAAGACCCACACAGGCACTTCAGCCTTGGATGCAGTTGTATTTGTTGTCCACACCAAATAGACAGTAGCCAAAGGACCAGTGGCATTGGCAATATCGTTGGCACCGTGGGCAAACGACATGGTACAGGCAGTGATAATCTGCAATAACGAGTACATGTATTCAATCTTGTTATCATAGTATTTCGACTTGGTGTGCATCTTGTGAACGTCAACAGCCAACTTATCCTTCTTGGTTTGGCTACTAATGATATCCTGTCTAACACCGTGGGTCAATAATAACAAAACAACAAATGGCCAGTTCATGACTGATTCCTTAGCCAATGCAATATATTGTTCAACTGTGTTTGGCCACTTCTTGTCGTTTTCAGGGTCGTGTTCAGCCTCGCATCCAACTGCAACTTGGTCAACATTTGCTGGTTCCTTTTCAATATCCTTTTGTGAGTCAACAGAGTCTGCAGAGTCCTCGGTAGGTTGTTTCTGAATTGGTGCACCGCCAACAACGTTACCACACTCGTCGTATCTTCTACCCTTGTAGTAATCCTGAGTCAAGGTGTAACCCTCTGGCATTGGTGGAATATTGTCGGTTGATTTGAACCAGTAAATTGGACCCCTAAAGATATCGTACCATTGCAAAGTCCAGTCTTCATACAACAACTTTCTTCTGTAGTATGGGTAGGCGAAAATAAAGTAAATGGCAGTAGCAACACCACCAACCCCGAAAATAGCACCACAGGTGGTACCAACGGACAAGTTGTTCAATTTCAATTTTGGTGAACCTTTCCACACAATCAACATAGTCAAGATGGAAAAAGTGATAAATACCAAGGTGGGAACTAACAACATGGCGTTTCTCAATGAAGTTCTTGGGTTTTTAATTTCAAGAACTAAAAACTTGGACAACAAAAAGATAATGGTAGCAAAGCCACCAGCGATGGCAGGTGCAATAAACCAAGAAGCGATAATTTGTGAAACACCTTTCCAGCCCCACAAAACGACATCGCCACCTTTAGCGCCGATAGCAGCACCAATGACAGCACCAACAATTGAGTGGGTAGTTGAAACGGGCATACCAATTGAAGTTGCAAATGTTAACCAAAGTGAGGAACCAATCAAGGCAGTAGCCATAGTGCACATCAAAATGGCAGGCTCGTTTTGAAAAACCTTGACGTCAACAATCTTGTTTCTAATAGTATCAGAAACTCTTGAGCCAACCAACACTGCGCCCAAAAACTCCATGATGGCACCCAACACCATAGCTTGCCAGTACTTTAAGGATCTGGAGGACACCGAGGAGGAGAAGGAGTTTGCCACATCGTTGGCACCAATGTTCCAAGCGTCTAGGAATGCGAAAATCATCGCAATAGCGAAGATGTAATCAAATTGATGTAAAGTCATACCGAACAGAAGATGTAGATGGTGATGTTGATATGTTTTTGTGGTTTGTGATGATTACAGAAGATCTGTTTGGTTGTTTGATTGTGGGATGGAAAAGAAGATGAAATTGGGGGCAGGGAGGGAAATGGCATTGGTTAAATAGTGGGGGAAAGAAAAAATGGAATGGCAAGGAGGGTATTATTGGCAGTGGAATCTCAATTACATCGGAGAATGTATGTATGTATGTATTAGGATGGAGGAATGTTGCGTATATTAAACTTTTGCAGAAATTTCTTCTTTCAACTCTTTTGATTTTTCTTGTTGCAATTAAACCAAAATTGTTCCGTTAATTGTCACCTACCTGCTCCAATTTTCTGTGCGTAACTTGGCCATGTGTGAGCTTGAGACTTGTAGTTTACATCTCTGTCTATTGCACAACACATGTATAGTCTTTGTATAGTGCAATGGGTGTGTTTAAACTGTGCTGGTTCAGTTTGAGTGGTTCAGTTTGAGTGGTTCCATAGTTACTAGACAGCGTGTGCAAGTGGGTAGAGTAGACTAGCGTGAGAAAATAAGAAAAAAAAAAAAAAAAAAAAAAAAAAAAAAAAAAAAAAAAAAAAAAAAAAAAAAAAAGGCTGCGAAAAAATATGCAACCAAGAAAAAGGAGAATCTACCAAGAAAACCAAGATCAACTAAACAAACACAACAAGGCGGAGGGGGAAACAACACCAACACCAAAATAATAATTGCCAAATCCACTCCATTGACTCCATTCAATCCATTTCCCACCCACCTCAGTCGGCATGGGGGTGCGTCAATCCCGCATGCCTCCCCACCCATCCACGCCATATGCTCATACGACAATACAACCCCATACAACCCCATACAGCAGAGGAAAACGTGGGTCCATTGTCGTTTGTCTATTTATATAATTAACCACCAGTTTTTTATTTTCTCACTCTTGTTGCATCTTTCTTCTCAATTTGGTGGCCCGCATTTCTTTCTATTTTCTTCATTGCATGTCACAACAAAGCCCACGCCGTGCCAGGGTCGCCTTATTTTAGTATTATATTTTCAACTTCTTCGCCCGAGATACAACGCAAAAAATAAAACAAAACAATACAAAAAAAAAAAAAAACAAACATCTGTGCTGCAACATGGTGGTGGTAGAAATCAATTGGTGGTGGTAATTTGGCATCTCTTCTCGAGTGGTTACACTCACAAGACCATTGTACACATTGGGTAAACTAATGGTTATGTGTAGGTTGAAGTTAAAGTCTAAATCAACACTCCAAGGTGCTTTTACGAGGAGACACCATAAAAGTCTCGTCGTAGGGACTATAAAACCTTAACTGAGACAAATTTTCTTGCCAGGCCAGGCTAGGGTGGAATTTAGGGCGACAAGATGGCATCGGGGGGATTGTGGGTGGGAGATGAAAATGGTGGTGAAGAAAAATCAAATTGAAATATTTTTTTTTTTCTTTTTTTTTTCTTTTCTTGCAACCCACGTGGGATGTCTCCCTCTATATATACTCCCACTGGGTGTCCAACTCTGTATGTAAGAGTATGTACGTGTGTGTGTGTGGTGAAAGTCAAGAAATAAACAAGAAAAGTGGAGTGCAATTTAACCACAGAAATCCAAGTTTATTACATTTGGCCAATGCACAACCCTCTCTCTCTCCTACTCCCTCCGTAAATCTACGTTAGATCATCTACTGGGAGACCTCAACTGCAATAATAACACCCACAGGACAACTCAACCGCAGTAGTAAACGACAATAGTAATAAATACGACGATAATAGACAAGAATAATATTCACAATAATAATAAACGGCGCTATCGCTTCCACTCTACCCCCCCCCCCCC
>JAJMKJ010000004.1:26199-111805 GCA_030569255.1 Insectozyma sakaeoensis | reverse complement strand
CCTTATGCAGCAAGCCTAGCCCACTTCATATCTCTCTCGTGATTACCTTTGCAAGCTCACGATAACTTGTCAATTTGTCAAATTATCAACCACAAACAGCTAGTCACGTGCTGTGTCTTGGGGTCCTGGGGTGCTACCATATCGTATTCCGTGGCGGCCCACCGTGTCTCGTGCCCCCTCCCCCCGCGTTTTTGGACTGATTTTTTGACTGATTTATTTTTTTCTATTATCAAGATTTTTTTCTGTTGGTGGGACCCTAGTTAAGCGAGAGATCAAACCGGGAAAAAAATATTGCTGCCAATGTTCAACAACAAATTGCCATGGTTGATGAAACCCTGAAATTGCTATCTCTGGGCACAAAGACGCCCCCAATCATACGCTATGACACGTCCCAACCCCAACCCCAACCCCAACCGCATCTGCCGTCTGCCTCGCGCAATTTCACTACCAACCGACCTGTGTTGTTGACGGTGGGGTCGTCGCAAAGTTTGAAAAGCTCCACCAGCTTAAACGACCAACAATTACCAGAAACATACCACACCAATGACTCCTTGTCCATTGTCGACTTCCAGTTGTACAACAAACTAAACCACCACGACCACTTTGACTTGTACTCGTATCTAGCCTACTACATCCCCATCTTGAACTGGTTGCCCAACTACGACTATAAAGCTTGTTTGCTCGGAGACTTTTTAGCTGGCTTCTCGTTGGCATCGTTTCAGATCCCGTTGGTCATGTCGATCTCCATTTCGTTAGCCCACCTACCCCCCACCAGCGGCTTGTATGCCATGATTATCGGCGCGTCGATCTACGCTATATTTGGGTCGGTGCCGATTCTAATCGTAGGTCCTTCGCCTTCAACTGCTATACTATTCGGACAGGCAATTGAGCTGATCACGCACGAAGCCGAGTTTTCCAAATTCTCACTATTCGAAATCAGCTCGTGTCTCACGTTTGGTCTCAGTGGAATATTGTTGGCGTGCGGTATTTGCCGTTTGGGTTACTTGGACAATGTTCTCAGTCGAGCATTGTTAAAGGGGTTTATTGCCGCCATGGGGTTGATCATGATCATTAACCAATTCAGCACCGAGATGGGATTGGACAAATTATTGCAGAAACTGCCCCACATAACCACGATGGACAAGTTGGTATTTGTAGTTAAAAACTACCATCAAACACACCAGTTGACATTTACAATAGCTGCTACATGTTTGTTTATCGTGCTTACCGTGCGCTACATCAAGAGCAAGTTGGTCAAGAGATATAGATCGGTGGTTTATTTTCCCGAACTACTATTGATGGTGGTGGTTGCCACGATTTTGTGCTACCGGTTTTCATGGTACCGCAAGGGGATCGAAGTCGTGGGCAACATCAAGCAGGACAAACTGGCGAGATTTGATTTCCAGAATCCATTTTTGGTGAAAAAATTAAAACTTTATAAACACACATTTTCAACTTTTTTCCTATGCACCATTTTGGGGTACTTTGACTCGATAACTGCTGTCAAGTCGCTTGGGTCGAAATATAACTACAATGTGAGCTCGAATCGTGAACTAATCGCATTGGGCGCCATCAACTTTATAAACGGCTTGTGCATGGGTTTACCCTCGTTTGGTGCTTTAGGGAGGAGCAAGTTGAACATTTCGGCCGGCGCAACGTCGCCGATGGCGGGCTTATTTATGAGCGTGGCCAGTATTATTGTTGTCGTGTGGTTGCTACCGTTTTTATACTATCTACCACAGTGTGTGTTGGCATTGACAACGACAATTATTGGTATAACTGTTTTATGCGAGGTTCCGCTGGATTTGGTGTTTTTCTGGAAAGTCAGGGGGTACGATGAGATTGCCACTTTTTCGCTCATTTTCATCCTTACCATATTTTGGAGTGCTGAGGCTGGTGTTAGTTTTGGCACTCTCATTGCAATTGTACGAGTCATTAAGCATAGTTCGCGATCGCGTATTTCGATACTAGGTCGCGTGCCTTATACTAGTGCATTTAGGGATGCCGATGCGTTAATCGAGGAGAGTTTCAATTCGTTCCAGAACCAGACAATCAGCTCGTACGATAACTTGGTGATGGCAATTGAGGAGATTGAGGATGTGATCATCATCAAGATCCCTGAGCCATTGAATTTCACCAATGTCAGCGATTTGAAGAACAAATTGTCGCGTATCGAGAGGTATGGTACTTTGTTGGTGCATCCTTCGCAGCCGTCAACTAAGGACATCAATTCGATCAAGTACATTATATTCGACTGCAAGGGCATGGACCACATCGACTCATCATCGTTGCAGGTGTTGTATGAAGTTGTGCGTCGATACTTGAATCAAGGTATAAAGGTGCTTTTTTCACGCGTGGCAACTAGTGTCGCCCTACGTACAAAGCTTGAAAAGTCGGGTTTGATCCGTATGATCAACCGCCAGGTGATTTCCCCAGTACAGCGTCCCGTTCCCTCCTCCACTGCCCCCAGTGCCCCTAGCACCTCAGGTCTAGGGACGGGGTTCTATCTCAGCATCGACGAAGCGCTCAAATCGTTCACCCAAACAGTATAGGGGTGGTTAAATAATATAAATATATGAAATAGAGGTGACTTCATGAGTGCTGCCCCCAGTACCTCGTAGGGGTTCTATCTCAGCATCGACGAAGCGCTCAAATCGTTCACCCAAACAGTATAGGGGTGGTTAAATAATACATACAAAATATATGACATAGAGGTGACTTCTTAGGTAGAGACAGAGACTAGGTTTCAGAAATGTACTTGATATTAAGAATCAATGAAATTGTTATAATCTTATCGATCTAATCATTCCAAATACTTGGATTTAAATACCTTAAATATTCACCACCAGCATTTATACACAACCACAGTATAATCAACTGTTTTTGAAGGTCCATGCGACAATCTACAATAGGATCAGCCGTATGTGATTTACCTTGACATTTCTTTTTGATTCAAACAACCAACTTTGTCCATCTACTCTGAATAGTTTCAAAATCATGTTGGGCTACATCCTACAATCCTTCGGTTTCCTGGTCTTCCATTTACACCCCCGTTTGTACCCCTACTGACGCCATAGTCAAAGCTTACAGAAATCAAAGTCTTTGTTTTCGGTTTCAGCTGTTGAAAACTTAAGACCAAAGAAACCAAGTCAATATAATTCCACTTCAGAAAAACCAAGTCAATATAAGTCTACTTCAGGAAAACCAAGTCAGTCTACTTCAGGAAAACCAAGTCAGTCCACTTCAGAAAAACCAGGTCAGTCTACTACAGGAAAACCAAGTCAGTCTACTTCAGAAAAACCAACTCAGTCTACTACAGGAAACCCAAGTCCATGTAAGTCTAATAAACTTTCATTCGGAGAATGTGTCAAACAAGGATTCTCTGATTTTGGCGCCAAGATTAAAGTAAAATGTGAAAACTTAAGACCAAAGAAACCAAGTCAATATAATTTCACTTCAGAAAAACCAAGTCAAAATAAGTCTACTTCAGGAAAACCAAGTCAGTCTACTTCCGAAAAACCAAGTCAGTCTACTTCAGGAAAACCAAGTCAGTCTACTTCAGAAAAACCAAGTCAGTCTACTTCAGGAAACCCAAGCCAGTCCATTTCAGGAAAACCAAGTCAGTCCACTTCAGAAAAGGGTTTAAAGTTGATACAACGCGTAGGTTCAAAGGTGTGTATGAGTTTTATCACTTGGCCACACAATTGACATCAATAAAGAGGAGACGGCGGCGTGGTTTAGGCATTGTAGAAAAAGAGTTGAGATAAAAATATAAATGAATAGGCAACAAGTGCAACGAAACACTACAACTGTGTATAAACCTCATGTCAACCAACTAACCAAGTTGGATGTAAGATGGTTGGTATAGTGCTGTGTCTATGGTAGTTTGGTTCCTCTGTTCATCTCATGTATACGTATGATTCTTATTTCAACTCTTTTTCTACAACGTCTATACCACTGCTCTCTGGTACTAACTGTATCAGACATTGTACGAATCAAATTCAAAGTTGCTTATTTTTCTGTTGATTTTTTTTTCACATTGTCAGCTGACATTGGGATTTGAACTTGACGGCCTGAGAGTGTTATAACTAATGATTACTCGATGTTTAAGACGTGGTCATGGTCGTGGTCTTGCTACTACATCAAGGCCGGTTCCAGCAAAACAAAAGAGCAAAAGCGACATCAAAAAGTTTTCATTCTATGACCTTGTGTTACGTACTCCAACGCACCCTACACACCCTATTGAAGCTAGTTTAATGACGAGTCAGCAGCTTGCAAAGTTGAAGAAACACACAAAGACGACATTTGAAGGGAATTACTCGCTTGATCCCTCGGTATCGCCAGAGGAGCGAATTGCAAAGGTGTTTGGCGGTAGGATCAAGGGCGAGGACCGTAAGAGTTCGAGTCGGATTTTACGTGGTGAGCCGCGTGTCATTGCTGGTGTCACTGTGCCTTCGCGACCCCCCGAGCCCGATAATTGCTGCATGAGCGGATGCATCAACTGTGTGTGGGAGTTGTTTGAGGAGGACTTGAAGGATTGGAACGACAAGCGGTTTGAGGCGGCGCGCAAATTGAAACACCAAGGTGGAAGGTGGCCCGACGACTTTTATGCACCGTTGAAGCATTTAAATAAGGAAAACTATCCTGAATCAATGCAGCACGTTGAAGAAGTTGAAAAGGAGGCCCATGGCGCTGACGACTGGGGCGACGTCCCCGTTGCAATAAGGGTATTCACCGAAACCGAGAAGAAGATTAAGCAAAAAAGACTAGGATAAGAAACAGGAAACAGGAAACAGAAAATCAGGAACAATCCAACTGGACAGTTAGACATCGCAACTAGATAGTTAGAGTAGTATCATTGATAGCCATTATTTATTTATTTACTTATTTATTCATTTCCACCATCTTACTCTCCCTCTTACTCTCTCCCTTAGTCTAATTCGATACCTTTGGATTTGTAAAACTGCTTGGCCTCGTCGATCTGGACCACCAACTCTTCATATTTGTCCTGTTTGTCCTTGAAAGTGACGATGCCAACGCCGAGTGTCGACAACGCATATGCGCCAAAGGTGACTAATGCCCACCATGGCAAGTATGGCAAGATTTCGTCATGTATCTTTGTGGTAGTAGGTATCACTCCAGAGACCAATGCAAAGTATATAGCCGAGACGGCAAACAATGTCAACCCTGTTTCAGTAGCTTTCGTCATGGTTTGTTTAGGTTTGTATTTTTTTTTTTACCTTTGTTTTTCTCTACGTGTTTTTTCCAAGTGAAACAATACACAAATAGACAATACATTCTCTATATACTTGACTACTATCTCTTTTCCAATGCTGATTGTTTGATTATGTTCACCAACTCAGCCAACTTCTTCTGTGTATGTTCATTCGCATTCATACTGGCAAGTTTCCTGTACACGTCCAGCTCATCAATCGTCGTATCCACAACAGCATCTGCATCATCATTATCATGCTCGATTTCCTCCTCGATTTCCTCCTCGATTTCCTCCTCTTCCTCCTCCTCTTCCTCATCTCTTTCCTCCCCCTCCTCCCCCTCCTCTTCATCTTCGTCTCGTAGCTCGTCTTCAATCTCTCTACCCTCTGCTTCGTACTCTTCGCCTCCATCAACCTCCATTCGATCACTTTGATCGTGTTTCTCCTCCCTTTTCTCTGCCTTATCAATCTCAAGACGCACTTGATGCTCCTCAATCGGTAAATCACCGTTCCATCGCTTGAGCTTGTACCTGATTATAGCCCTGATAACACCCAAGGTCTTCCTATTGATCCACCCTTCAGACATGGTGCAATGATCCGACAAAAACGCGGCACCCAAGTTGGCTTGATCATCCTGCAACCGGGTAGTAATGTCGGTGTCTATGATATCGCCAATCTGATAGGTGACTGACAAGGGTAAAGTGTCGCCATTGAATAAAAGATGCCTCGACAACTTCCACTTCTCGCTCTTCCCCACCAACGTTTTCGGTACAACTAGGTCGGGGTCATTTTGAGATACTGCAAGTTGCTGTTTTAGTGTCTGTTTCGGTTTGGCATCGGTGATTCTAAAGTACTCGCTCTGGTAGACCCACGCCAGCGGATCGTGTTTGGGGTCAACGCCATATTTAACAACGCAGAACCGCCACGGCCCACTCTTGTAAATATACGACACATAAGGGAAGGCAAACTTTAGAGTGCGGCGTAAATCGTCAGATACCAAGTGTTGTAAATCCTTTCTTATCCAGATTGGCTTCAAGGCGAACATTTCCTTTAGCCATTCGATGCAGAGGACCAAGTTTGCTTCCAGGTCGGTTTTCTTCTTCAGACGGATGATTCGACGCAAGTTGTCGCTCAACTCGCGTGCTGGCCCCGTGGGCACCTTGGCGGAATACTCGACGAGCTGGGTGTGCAAGCGGACATCTTCCTTGGTCGATATCAACATTTCCTCGCCGGTGTTGGCGTCAGTAACGGCTCGTGTAGTGGTTGACCGTTGGAACTTGTAGTCGAACGGGAACTTGACCGGCGACAACACCGGCGGCGGCAAGAACTCCATATCCTTATTGGAGAAGTAGTCGTCGTTGATGTCGACATAGTTGGAGTACGAGTTATGTTTGGCCAACTCGTCCTTGATGCGGTCGAGGTTGAGCGGGGCCCTGAACGCGTGGTTCCACCCTTGCACCAACGAGTTGTTCTTGGTTGACACTTGGAAATCGGCCATTGCTTTAAACAGGTACGTCTTGTCGATGATGCCCACTGGCTCGACCTTGGTGCCTCGCGAGCCCCGCGTGTCGAGGCGCATCAACTCGCAAACACTCTTTTGGTGGAAATCCAGGGGCAACGACCGCTTGGGGATCGATACTTTTAAAAGTATCCGCTCGTTGGTGTTGCTCACGGCTTGCAATGGGTGATGGAACGGGTCGTTGCGTAGTCTAAGTTCCAATGGCTCATTGTTGTTGATCACTTTGCTCAATTTGCTCTTGCCTCCTAATGCTTCAACTGCCCGTTCGGTGTTGTTGACTATCAACGGTAGATCCACCGCAATCACGTGTGCCTTGTCCATCGGGAACCGTGTCAACTCATCCTTTTCCTGCAGCATTGGACCTGTCTAGTTAGAAACTCGCGCCAGACAATTGAGATAATGAAATTGTTCAATGTCGTAGAAAAAATGACGTAGATTATGTATTTGTGACACTGTTTTGTTAACCTGAGAATTAGGGTCCAACTAGGGTCCAGTCCTTCAATCAGGGGGGGGGGGGAGATGATGAGTGGTGATTGTATGAAGGTGGACATGTAAGTTTTGGTCTTCTTTTTGTATAGATATTTTCCGCCATTATTGGCAATTTTTCACCCATGACTTTGAGACATGGTGTGAGTAGCCGTCTAGAAATCTGAGATGGCATACGGTGATTCCGTAGGTCACACCCGGTCTACTTGAACCCAATTACATCTACTAAGATTCTTAGTCACACTCAGTCGGGAACTTTCGCCAAACACGCATCGGACTTTAAATGAAGCCCATGGGGGTAAAAAACTCAATTTTTCCACTCTTGCAAGGGGATAAAGACTGGCAAAGATTGTGAGGCCAGAGACTAGAGACCAGATAACCAAACCCTGCTCTACAAGAAGCTAGCTAGTTGATGCAAGGGTTGAATTCGCATTATAACCACACCTATCATTACACGAATCCCGTGCTAAACTAACCGGATCTGCGCAGTATCGCTCCGACCACATGACCGAGAAACCTAGCAATAGTACACGACAACCACGACAACCACAATTCAGACAACTTTTACCAGCACTGGGTGTAGAGATGAAGAATGGATAAAGAGTGTCTATGCCAATCTCCAACCAGTCATTATTGTCACAGTCAAAGGAGATAGCAAGCTGAAAATGGGCTGAAAACTATGGCTGGTGGTGTCATCCGGCTATTAAATCGTGCGGTGGGTCACAGGCGAATTTAGAGTTGCCGGGATAAACACAGGAAAATAGCCCATGAAAATCAAACACGGTTATAACTATGGATGCATGGTGCTACCATATGTAGCCTGGGCCCACCCTGGGGGGCCCAACGGAGGGATTTACTGGCGGCGGCGGCGGCAGAATACAACTACTACTACTACTACTAGACCATGTGATGCTACCAAATGAGAACAAACGAGAAAACTACGTCATCTGATTGGCCAATGCAAAGTTTAATTGAAATCTGGAGTTGCGGGTGCTGCTACGCTACCAGCCGAGCATGGAGTAGGAAGAAATTTGGGTCCTTTGCCTTTTGTCGTTGTCGACTAGCCAAAAGTCTCTCACACTTTTCTATATATTTTATTCATTCACCCTCTCTCTTTCTCACACTTTTTTTTTTTATTTTCCACTCCTTAGTTGTTGATATTTTTCACATATTCCAACTACAATTACCTTTTACCATGTTATCGAAAGTTGCTTCTAGACAATTCTCCTCGTCTGCCACTAACGCCTACAAAGTCGCCGTTTTGGGTGCTGGCGGTGGTATCGGCCAACCATTGTCATTGTTGTTGAAATTGAACCACAAAGTCACCGACTTGGCCTTGTACGATATCAAGGGCGCTCCAGGTGTCGCTGCTGACGTCTCACACGTTCCAACCAACTCCACCGTCAAGGGTTACAACCCCGACCAAGTCAAGGAAGCATTGACTGGCTCAGACGTTATTGTTATCCCAGCTGGTGTCCCAAGAAAACCAGGTATGACAAGAGACGACTTGTTCAACACCAATGCCTCAATTGTTAGAGACTTGGCCAAAGCCGCTGCTGACTATGCACCAAATGCAGCTTTGTTGATCATCTCCAACCCAGTCAACTCAACTGTCCCAATTGTCGCCGAGGTGTTGAAAGCTAAAGGCGTCTACAACCCAAAGAAATTGTTTGGTGTCACTACTTTGGACGTTTTGAGAGCTTCTAGATTTGTTTCTGAAGTCGCCAACACTAACCCAGTCAATGAAAAAGTTCCAGTTGTCGGCGGTCACTCGGGTGTCACCATCATCCCATTGTTGTCGCAAACTACTCACAAAGATTTGCCAGCTGACAAGAGAGACCCATTAGTCCACAGAATCCAATTTGGTGGTGACGAAGTCGTTAAAGCTAAAGACGGTGCTGGTTCAGCTACCTTGTCAATGGCTCAAGCTGGTGCTAGATTTGCCGGTGCCGTTTTGGACGGTTTGAGCGGTGAAAAGGACGTCATTGAATGTACATTTGTTGACTCACCATTGTTTAAAGACGAAGGTGTTGATTTCTTCTCATCAAAAGTAACTTTAGGTGTTGAAGGTGTCAAGACCGTCCATGCTTTAGGTGAATTATCAAACTATGAAGAAGGTTTGGTTAAAGAAGCTAAGGATACTTTGATCAAGAACATTGCTAAAGGTGTTGATTTCGTTAAACAAAACCCATAAGGTTGAACTGTGTATATATACCAAAAATATATTTATCTACTGACAAGAAAACGGCAGCTTTGTAGAAAGAGACGAGGGTGTGATCTGTAGTCGACCCAAGGCCAGGCGAAAAAAAATAGAGCTAGGAGGGAACGATGTAGGCCGAATGGACCCAGCGTATACCAGGTGGGCGTGACTTGTTAAACCCCAGAGCGAAAAAAAAAAAAAGGACAGAAAAAAAAGGACAGAAAAAAAAAGGACAGAAAATTTTTCACCACACGGCACAATAGTGTGAAAAATATATATAGCCAACTAGACAAGCCCAAATTCAGCCACCAGCTTGGTTATCGACATCTCTGTTGGATGCAAGCGAGGTGTCTACTACGTCTACGTCTACGTCTACGTCTCCTCTCCTCTCCTCTCATTCTGCTCTTTCTGAATATTTTGTTGTCATGGTGGTAAACCCTACTTTGATCTACTAAACGATCTGCGATTTGGTCTCGTCGCACGCCGAGGAAGAAGACAGCCAATTTCGTAAAATTACTACGGCGGCTAGGCAGACGACGGCACAAGAGAATGTATGTGTTTCGTGTGAAAATGTACCGCTAGACACATAATACCGAGTTTGGGTTTAATTGCGACCTGTGTAAATCTTCGATTCTTGGGTTTAATTGCGACCTGTGTAAATCTTCGATTCCAGTTATGAGGGTATAGACAACTACTACTGCGTGTTATGTTAAATGTCTCTGGAATGTACGTATCCAAGGCCAACTTGCTGCTCCAGTGCTGTTTGGTAGAGACAAATGTGGGAGAATAATGGTGACAGTGCCCGTGACAGCGTTGTGTGTCTGTCTTTTTCCTTTTCTGTGTCTGTGGGCTGCTGCTAACTATACGAAGTTTCCTGATCATTTGCTCTGGGATATGGCAGCACAAAATGGCGTTAATGCAGACAATTACGTAATCTCTCTTATGAAGCTTTTATTTTTATTTCTTCTTTCCAAATCCTTATTTCTCATTGCTAATTTCTTATTAATGCAACATGGGGAGAAATATCAATGAAGCAGTACTATATCTGACTTGATTGTTAGTACTTGGATTAGGTGTAAACGAGTTATCAATAAGATCACATCTCACACGGTGATAATACTGTATGGAAAGAAAGGTTTATCCGAAATCCCGATGCATAACATGTCTAATTTTGTAACTCGTATAAGAGAAAATTTAAGCAACGGTGCATATAAATAACTTTTTTTTTATTTTATTTTTTATTTTTTTTTTTGTCTGTTCTGATGGAAATAACTTTTTCCAAATTTATTTTTAGACGCGTCTGGTTCTGATTCATACCGCGTATCGGCCATGACGTGGACCAACACGGAAACAGACACCGCTATGATTAGACGCTAGAGATATCGTAGCACTTCTCCAAGTGTCGACTCACGGAGTAACTAAGCAGGGGAAAAGAAGGGGGGGGGGGAGTTTTTAAAGAGAAATGACTATATTTAGGGGAGTAGCGTAGAATAGGTAAATTAGTGTTTAACAACGGAAGCAAACTTTCTAAAAACAACGCAACAAGATGAGAAAGATAAGTTTCTGGAAACTGACAACGCAGGGTGTAGCAGAAAGAAAGCAGAAATCAGGGAGCAGAAATCAAAGATGATATCTGCTGGTATATATCCAAGAGTATATAAAGATGGAATGACAGACTATTTCATGAGTTAGACTGTGGCTATGTAAAAAATGGTAAAAAAAAACACAACCACCAGACTTTGGTTTGCTATATATTTTTTTAGGCTATGGAAAAACTGCGACGCAGCATCGGGAGATGATGTTGCTGTAGTTGAATATGTCAAC
Source organism: Insectozyma sakaeoensis (assembly GCA_030569255.1). Classification (NCBI taxonomy): domain Eukaryota; kingdom Fungi; phylum Ascomycota; class Pichiomycetes; order Serinales; family Debaryomycetaceae; genus Insectozyma; species Insectozyma sakaeoensis. The sequence continues at coordinate 100,563 of JAJMKJ010000004.1, read as the reverse complement.
TTGTCGAATGTCAGTTGCACTATATCTACTCCTACAAACATTGTTTTCTCCCGACACAGATGATTGAAATTCACAGCCAAATTAGCATTGGAAATTTTTAGTGTTGGGTTTTTGTTTTGACGCAAGAGGCAAAAAAAGAAAAAAAGAAAAAGAAAAAGAAAAAGAAAAACATAATACAATTACAAATCGAACAACTGGACGGCCAGACGCGTAATTTCACCAAAATCAGACAACTAATGGCACAACTCAATTACACCACCAACCTCAATTACATGTCAATTTGCACCTTAGAAATGATAAAAACCGTCACATTCTGTTCTTTTGTCTGTCCCAATCGCTTGAGGTCTACAAATGCAGCGCTAGAGACGGTCACAAACAATAACTATGACTAACCCAGCACAACACCGGGCTTTTTCAGTTTTCTATTTTCTATTTTTTTCTCTTTATTATTTTTTTTAGTTTTATTTATTCACTTGAAGAGACAAGAGGCACTTTGATCGCCAGAAACACAGGTGTTTTGATTTTTCGTGTCGTCTAAATTTCTGATTGGCCTCGGGAGACGGTAGGAGCTGAAACGGAGTGGAAACAGAGTTTAGCAGGGGTCAGGCGTCTAATTGAGACACAATTGCAATGAGCGCAGTCAACATCGTCGTCTAATGTTTGAACAGAAGCAGAAAAAGTGTCTGAAAAGCGTTTTCGATTTCTGCCTCAAAAAAAATAAATTATTTTTTTTTTTTTTTTTTTTTTTTTTTTTTTTTTTTTTTTTTTTTTTTTTTTTTTTTTTTTTTTTTTTTTTTTTTTTTTTTTTTTTTTTCTTCTATTTTTATTTTTTTATTTTTTTATTTTTTTATTTTTTTTTCACATTGCAATTAAAAGTTTGTTAGACAAATTGAGTTAATTTAACATCACTTTATCTCTCACTCACTCAAACACTCAAACCCACGCTTATAAGCACCACTCTACCATAACTAACACCTCTGAGACCATTCCCACAACCCACCACCACCACCACCACCAATACTACCTCACACCTGCTTTTTTCACCACCCCCCCTGCATTTTCATTCATCCACCAAACTACAACCACAACTACTACTAGATCGGCTCTTAGCTGTGTTTCTACCCTGCCATTCGTTTCATGAGTCCCAGCTTACTTCCAACAACGCTATCTGTATCGCCATCTCATTCAATCGCTTAATATTATGGACAAATTCTTACTAAGTTCCCCCACCCAACTAGCTCAACCTTACGATGAAACACCATCCACAAACGCTTTATTCGAAGTATATGAGGACCAACCACCGTCAAAACCCATGAATCAGGTGCAAAACATTAATCTATCAAACACTCCACTGCACCAGAACTTGAATCACCAATTCTACCCCCAACAACAACAACAACAACAACACCCCCAACAGCAGCAGCTTCAACAACACTCCCAACAACAGTTGCAACAGCAATTACAGCTTCAACACCAACAGCAGCAGCTACAACATACCCAGTTCTACCAGTTTAGCAAACAGAACCCAGTCATCAATTTGTCCTCCTTCGAGGAAGAAATCGTTCCCGTGTCCACCAACTTGCCAGACAACAAGTTTTACGTGACTGACGAAAACAGCGCATTGGGATTCGAAATAAACCCCACCATCAATGAGACCCCCAATTTCCACCATTCAAGAAATATCTCGTTGGACTTTCAACCGCACCACCTCAGTTATAACGGACACCAGCATTCGTCATCGATGGTTTCGTTAAATCAGGAACCGCCAATGACTTTGCCTCAATCTGCATCTTCAAACACTATTTATTCCATTGACTCGATCTCATCTTTCGAATCTCCCATGCAACAACAAATCCCCCAGCATCAACAATTCCAACAACAACAACAACAGCAGCTTCAACAACAACAACAACAGCAGCAGTTTCATCAGATGTCGACTCCGCGTAGGGTCGGTCGTAACAAGTCATTCTCCATTTCGTCACACACCACCCCGTTGCGATCCTGCGGCACTTCGTTCTCGCCAGTCAACTTGGCAACAACTGCATTTGGTAAAATCACAAAAACACCCGCCAGACCCAGTCTTAAGGGACACACACGGTCAAGATCCAAGGTTTCGATCGATGCCGCGGCTGCAGCAGCTGTTGTTGCGTCGAAATCCAACTCTGCATCGAGCTATAACTCGACCCTCAATCCGTTCTACACCCCATCGCAGATTTCCAACACTATTGATGATGACGATGACGACGAGATATCGAATGCGACTCTGTTATTGACCCCGTCAAAGATCAAGATATCGCAGTCCACGTTTTTCAGTCCGTTCAAGCAACTTGACAACAACAGGATCAACGAGGACGATGGCGATGATGAAGATGAGGAGAATAAACGACATAGAGATGATAACGATGTAGAAGATGGAAATGAAGCCGACGATGGGGACGAGGGGGACGAGGAAGAGGGTAATGAAGCTGAGGAGGAGGGGGACGACGAGGAAGAGAATGTGGATGCATTGAAACATTTAAAGAAAATCAAGTCCAACGTTAGCTTGAAACGACAAGCTAGTCATGGGGCTAGAATCGATTTATTAGCATCTGATTTCAACACCACCTCCAACCACCACAACAACAACAATGGTCATGGCCATTCGATGATTTATCCACCTTTGGACAAGAATTTCATCAAGAACTTGAACCAATCAGTCATGTATCATAAGCAGAATCGGTATCAATCGTCTGCGTCGATTGATTTGACCACCATCACTAATGACCTATCGGAAACGACGTCGACGACGACGCCCAACTTTGAGTCGAGCACCGCTACTCCACAGCTATTGCCGCCAATGGCCACATTTTCAACCAAGGAGAAGAAGGACGATGACGAAGATGAAGACGACGACGAACACGAGTTTGAGTTGAAGGAGAAGACAAAGACAAGGACGAAATCAAGACAACGCAAGAAGTCAGCCTCGCATAGCGACATTGAGTACAACGACGATGATACGGTGACAATACCCATCCCCGACGATTTGGACATTACAAGACCCAAAGTGCGCAACAATCGGTCCGAGTTGAACAAGATGGACCCGAAAAAGAAGCACAAGTGTCCCATTTGTGAGTCTCGTTTCCAGAGACCCGAGCATGTCAAGAGACACTTGAAATCGCATAGTTCAGAGAAACCATTCGAGTGTAATGAGGTAAACTGCGGCAAGAGGTTCAACCGGAAGGACAATTTGAAAGCCCACTTGAAGAAAATCCACGGTATAATCCCGTAATCAACAGTGGCATATATATTTATACATTAAGTAAACTATTGCATATAAAGTCAACATAGGGTTAGTTTATATATATACAGTAAGTAAACTATTGCATATAAAGTCAACATAGGGTTGGTTTATATATATTTATACAGTAACTATTTCCATTAAAGTTAACTAGGGTTGGTCCCTGACAGTTCTCTGACTACGTTGTCGATTGCACGGGCAAAATAGTCCAAGTTTTTCTCATTCAACCCAGCAAGGTTGACCCGCCCCATTGAAGTGGAATAGATGTTGTATTTTGAAATGAGCAACTCGTTCTGCTCCGGCGTCAACCCCGAGTACCAAAAGAGCCCCGTTTGGTGCGTGATGAACTCCCAGTCGCCAGGGGTGTTGAGGCTCATCAACTTACGGTAGAGGTTGACTCTTGTGTTGTAGAGTCTTTGGGCGACCTGCAGTACTTCGCGGCGCCACTCCGACTGTAGATTGTTGAAGATGTTGACTGCTATACGGGCTCCGAAAGCGGGGGCAAACGAGCACTCGACACGGAAGAGCTTGACCAACGTTGACTGCACCTTGTCAACGAGGGTCCTGTCATTGAGTGTCACGTGTAAGCATCCGACACGCTCGCTGTATAAGCCCATGTTCTTCGAGAAGGACTGGGTCACTATGATCTCGACGTTTTTGCTACGAAAGTATCGGATAGGCCACGCGTCGTCGTCCAAATTCCCCAGGGCGAACCCCTGGTATGCGGTATCAAACACGGGGATCAACTTCCGCTGTTGCACAATCTTGCACACTTCGACCCACTGCTCGCGCGACATGTCGGTGCCAGTAGGGTTGTGACAGCACGTTTGGAACAAAAACACCGACTCTGGCGCCGCTGAACGCATGGTAGCGACGAGGTTAGCAAAGTCGACCGAATGGGTTGTTTCGTCGTAGTAGGTGTAGGTGGTGGTGGTTGTGTTGCCAACGTGGTGGATCAACGGCTCGTAGTTCTGCCACGTAGGCACGCCAACGTAGAACTGGGTGTATCCGCTCTCCTTCAAGAACAACGTCGCCATGTGTAATGCGCCGGTGCCTGAAATACACTGCAACGAAACAACAACGCTGCCAGCACCACCATCATCATTATCATTATCTCCCGACTTGCCAAACACTACTTGTTGGGCGCCGCGGAGAAACTCGGCGATCCCTTGCATGTTGGTGTAGTTGTGTCCTGGGTCGTCATCGTGAAGCATCTGTTTCGCCTTGGTTACACTGGGGAACTCGTAGCTCAACCCTCGCTCATCCTTGTACACTCCTATTGAAACATCAATCTTGTGGGGTGATGGGTCCTGGTTGAACTTGTTCATTGTCTTGATGATGGGGTCGGGTTCTTCCCCTTCTAATCTGGCAAACTTACTCTCAAGCGTCATTATCCCTCAACTCAGTCTCTGTCGCTATTTCTCTCTCTCGTACATGATTCGAACCTGCTTTTATACTTTTTCGTTCGGTTATAGATTGTGAAACTACGGTTGTGAGCCGCACGATTCGGTTACCGCAAAAAAAAAAAAGAAAAAGAATCAGAAAAGTTTAACAGTTATGCACGTTGGCTTATAATGATCTCCGGTGAAGGACAACAACTGCAACTGTGGAACCCCCCAGGGCTGTTGAATCAGGGTAACGACTCAAACACTTTGAAGTGAAAAACAAGTTGCGGAAAACTAACTTGTCGTGTGTGCGACGGAATACCCTCGCCGTTATCGTTTCGAGCAAATGCCCATCTTTCATCATTCTTGCTAATTTTCATGTATACAAACTCGTTGTGGTGTCCGCAAGTATCAGAACCAAATGGCTAGGAGAAAGAGAAGGACGAGGAGGAGGAGTGGCTCCAAAATGCACAAAGGAAGGGAAAAAAAATGAAAAAATCAAACCAAAACGAAAGGTGGAGCCGAAGCGAAAAACTTTGTACATTTATATGTTATGAGCGAGTATCGACTGCCACGTCGTTGAGCCAAGTTCATAGCACCATCGATTAACTTCAACTGGAGATTGTTCCTAAATGCCTTCTGTGCCGATTCATCGAAGGTATCTAATTGTGGTTAGCGAGTATCGACTGACACACGTCCTTGAGCCAAGTTCACAGCACCATCGACCAACTTCATTGTCGATTGTAGATTGTTCCTAAATGCCTTCTGTGCCGATTCATCGGTATCTGAGTATCGACTGACACACGTCGTTCAAGTCGACCAAGTCGGTAGAACCTTCAATCACCTTCATTGTAGATACTGCCAAATACTGTAGATTGTTCCTAAATGCCTTCTGCTGCCAATTGGATTCATCAATGCCATCTAATTGCGGTTCCAACTCGCGCAATATCTTACCAAGCGGGATCAAGTAAAGGTCCATAATCTCCCCATTGATAAAGTTGATCTTGGCGTTAAACAAGGCTAACGTCTTGAGCTGCTCAAGAACATTATACTTGTTCACCCTGTCGACGGCGTTATGGATAAAGTCGCGGTGCAAGTCCTCGTGCGACTGGTACTTGCCCATCTGTAAACACAAATACTTGATCTCAATCACTTCCTGGTTGTCATTCGACAAGTACTCGAATATCTCGACTGGTGGCGTTGCGTGGTGCACCAACTTCTTGACAAACTTCATTTGAAGCAGATATATCTCGCGGTAGTAGCTAGCGTTATCGTAGACCAATTTGGTCAACGCCACCAACTCAAGCGGATACCTCCGACTGATTTCGCCCGCTAGCTCGACATTCAACAAGTTGTTCCACATGTGCACCGCCTGGATCTGGACTATATCCGACACTTTGAAACGGGTGAAGAAGGTCGCCATCAACTCATCAATGCCAATAGACACTGAAATCTCGCGCAATACACTCTGCTTTGATGCATCGTCGTGCACGGCGTTCCCGATGGTGATACAGTTCATTGCAAACACGTAGGGGTCCGTATGCCGGAGATGGCGTAGACATTCGGGCAAACAATCCAACGAGGCCAATTGGGGGCCTGTTGCCATCAACTTCCGCTTAATTACCTTATCGTAATGCAGCGCAAGTAGTTGATTCACTTTGAGATAATTGTCCTTGCTCGGCTGGTTCAATTCGATCAATTCGACAATGAAATTATCGGCGGTGATTTCAAATTCAAAACACCGGTTCAAAAACCCCACGTCCATTTCTGAAACACTCCCCGATGATATCAAAAAGTAGACAAACTCGTCCACCTGGCCAATGTTGTCGCGGGTCACTACGTCGTATAAGTCATTCTGCAACGATATCAGCCTGAAAAAATGCATGTACTGGCTGCGACACTCGGTGTCGTAGATGAACTGGTTCAATAGCAAGAAACACCGCTCGGTGTAATTAGGCAACAAGGTTTTAAAAGTATTCCAGAATTGGATGACATCAATCGAGCTCGTCGTGGTGATAAATGTGCGGTTGTAGTCGTTATAAGCAAGTAAGTTAATTACAACCCTCAATGTCTCTGCGATGGTTGTATCGTCAGTGGTCAACAAGTGGTTGAACTTGACTAATAGACTAGCCAAGTTGGATCGTATCGTGGCCGAACTTCTATTGTCGTCATCTCTCAATAGGTCACCCAACTGATTCAAGTTCAACCGGTCCAAATTGGATATTATTTCCTCCATGAAAAATAGAGAAAAAAACAGAAAACACAACACAGAAAAGAAAACAGGACAGAAAACAGTACTGTTAACAGTGTATACGATTACAACATTCCGGTTTATGAATACATGTATGTATATATCTGTATATATCTATCATTAGTCAAAAAGTTTTTCTCCATTTTTTAAACCCAATATGAACCTCACATCAATGCAGAGACTCAAACTATGCAACATTGGTAACAAGTTCAATAAATCACGATCGTTCTGATCGTTGATCCAACCCTCAATCAGCACTGCGTTTTCCTCGTGCAACGCATAACTGATGGGCGAATTGTCCAAAATCATCACGTTTTTCAAATCGTCATCCTTGATAAACTTGCTCAAGTCTTTTATGTAGCCAACGCCAGGTCTATAGGTGCAGTCGTTTCGATAGTACCGTTTAGTGAAAATCTGAGGGCTAGCCTCCTTTGTTTTGGCCTTGGCCTTGTCCTTGTCGATGATCTCGCTTTCTAGCCAATCGATGATGGGATCAGCGTACTCCTTCACGCTGGCTGTGAACACCTGTAGCTCGAACCACTGGGAAATTTCAGTTAAAAAGTAGTCGCAGAACGGCCGCTTGTGGACATAATACAACGACGAGATGTTGTTCAACTTGATTTCAATCATCTTTGAATGCGACGCAGGATGGAAACTCCTGGGCGAGCCTCTTGATAGCGAGTGTATCAAAGTTTCATCCAAGTCCAATACTAGTATCTTCTTCTTGCGCTTCTTCTGCGGATTCCTCGATAACGGATACAATCTCTGTGGCGGCGGGATGATATATTTCGAAAAGGATGTCGGCGACTTGATTTCGTTTGAGATGATGTTTTCCTGTTTGAGTAAGTTTGTTTTTTCATCGTAATAGTCGTCATCAATTTTATTTGTTCTTGTCACCAAGTCAGTGTCCTCCATTAGTAAATCGTTTGAAATAACCACTGGTTGACTATTGCTCGTGTATAGTTGTTTATAGAGCAAATTGAATGGCCAGGTTATGAATGTAATTATCAACCCGATAGGTTTGACAACCAAGTATTTAGGAAAGAAGTAGATTACATGCCATAAATTTATCAATATTTTGTAGATCAAACTTGGCTCAGTTGTATTCTGCACATGTGTCTGAATGTCTGAGTCTTGATTCGATTCTTGTTCTTCGTTAATTACTAATAACTGTTGTCGTTGAGGCTGAAGTTGTTGTTGTTGTTGGTGTTGGTGTTGGTGTTGGTGTTTTTCCTGATGTTGCTGTTGCTGTGGTTGTTGTTGTTGTTGTTGTTGTTGTTGCTGCTGCTGTGTTTGCTGTGGTTGTTGTTGTTGGTCCAATTGTGTCGAAGAAGTATCATTGGTGGTATTGTTTGAGTATATGTTATCTAGTGAATTGACCAATATCTTGATTGCATTCATTAACAGTAATGATTGCTACAAAGAATAGATTGATTAGAATACAAAAAATGCAATTAATGAAAATACAACAAAAATAAAAATAAAAAAAATAAAAAAAAAAAAAAAAGACCAAATTTTTCTTCGTCTACAAGTTTCAAATATTATATATTACACCAACCACTGCTACTGCTACCACCACCACCACTGCTGCTATTGTTGCAGTTGTAGTTGCAGTTGCTATTATTGTTATTGTTGTTGCATTTTCCCGTGCAAACAAGGGATTGATCGACAGTATGTTTTTGTTTTCGAAGCCAGTGCCCAGGTCCAACTACACCAGTTATTGATATCTAGCAACAGACACATTTCGAGTGCAGTAGACTGGGGGATGATGATGGAAAGCAACATCACCAACAAAAAGCACAGGTGAGAGATTAAATCCGTCGTATGGGTTTTGTGTTCTTTTTGTTTGTTGTGTGCATATCTATCTCTCTTTGTCTCTCTACCCTTTGTGTGTGTGTGTTTTTCTCCCGCCGTAGAGTTTGAAATTAATCCCACACGTTTTCCTCAATCAATGATTTATCTCCCGCGCGAGATGAGGGAACGTGGAACGTGATGATCTCATCCACCTCCCTCAACTTCACCTTCACCTTCAACTTCCATTTCCAAACCCGTGGTTCGAAACATGTTGTTCATCACGCATCTTTACATGTGCATGATCACTGACTCTCAACCCATGTTGACATATTTTTTTTTAGTAAGCAGAAATGACGTTTTGCATTTCGTAGTTATGACCTATGTCCGTTTATGTTCACTTTTTTTTTTTTTTCTGCCTGACTAGATATGATTGCAAAATGTTGGTGTCATGTTCAAGTTGCTACATGATGGGTCGTCTGGGGTAAACTTTGGTCAACTTCCTCATTGGGTAACCCAATCTTTTTCTCCTGTGGTTTTGTGTCATTTTTTTGGTATCGCACTCTGGTTTTGTTTTGTTGGATGAGTTTTTGTTGAGACAGTGCCAAAGTTATAGTTAACCTGATAAACCTGGGTTTTTTAAACGACGACTCGGGTGTTGATTTAAGACCCAGCGATGATAACTCAACTATGATAAAGAACCAGTATCAAAAAACGACAGTTTGAAAAACCAAAACGTTAAGTCATGTTGAATTGTGGCTAGAACAACAAACTAAGTAGGTAAGGATATCACAGCACACGATAAGAGGATGGAAATCAGTATCATTAGTTGCCGATTTTTGCCCAGTGAATGCCGTGAATTTGTTGAGCTGGATCGATATTGGACTGACACAAAAAAATCAAAAAAAAAAAAAAAAAAAAAAAAATTTTGCACCCACAAATTCAGGCACCGTTCCCAACTACCTGGTGGATTCGGTTTGTCTTCCACTTCATTCACCATCCTTGTTGTCATTGTTCGTCGCGTTATTGATAAAGTTTTGAAAAATATTGGTAAGGTACGACACGTTATAATTGTTATTCGAAGATGTCAACTTTTTAAAATTAACTAGATTATTCATATCCTCATCTTCGTCGTACTCGATTTCATCCTCATACCCACTATTTTCATCAACTTGTTTCTCATCCATATCAAAATTGTTATGCAAATTGGTTTGCACCAACTTCATCAATTTGTCGTCAAATGGATCAACGTCAATTTGATCCTCTTCCTCCTCGATTTCAGGCTTGATCAATTTCATTTGGTTCGTATTATAACTTTTGCAGTACTTGCACTTCAACCCCAACACATGGTACGCACAGTTGGACTTCCCCTTGCAGTCGTTACAACTGATTATACACCGCCAGTTCTTGTATGGCTCGGGAAGCTGGTTTTGGAGAATCTCCTGATCTAGTAGTCGGAACTGCGACTCAACATTAACAATCGTCTTCTTGCAAATAGGACATTTGTAACTATACTTGATCAACTCATCATAGCAATGCTGGTGGATCGAATGTCCACACTTCATAAACACAATCTTTTGCACACTGGTAAACAAGTACTCATTGCATATCGTACAGTCACAATGCGTGGTGTTCTGCACACACCGATGTTTCTCCTTTAAATCGATCGACAAGCAAATGTTACACGTATCACAGTGGAAGTAATCCTTTTCCAACCCCAACCCTAGTCGACATATTCCACATTTATCACAATGATATATGTCTTTGGTCTGGTCATTGTCGTACAAAATACACTTGTTGCAAAAGTAGTTGGCCAACTCCTGCTCGCAATTGATGCAATAATTCGTATCTGGACACTGCGGCGTGTTGCAGTACATGCATAGTATATGCTTGATTTCGTTTCGAACTAGCTTGTGGTCAGACTCAGCATCGTGGCAAAACCGACATGGATACCATTTGTAGCATGTAGGACACTCAATTTTACAATTACGTTGGTAATGCTGACACCCAAACACATTCGGACTATGATACGATGGTTTCTGATCTTCTTCGGTAAGAATCACCTCGTCCTCCTTGTCTCCTTCGCTTTGTTGATCAATGACTAGTTTCTGCTGCTTTAGAAGCTGTTTATTCTCATTCGACAAATTTTCGTTAATGTACTTGTAGTAATTCCCCATCATCAACCTTGTGACCAATTTGCTCTTTGAATCAGGAGGGATATTCTTGATTTTCTGAATCTTTTGTATTTTACAACGTAACGTGTCCTCTTTGTAATCGTCTTTTGCAAGTTGGGTCAAATCCCGCACTTCTTCCACTGACAATCCTTCAATATCACTCAGTAAACTTGTGTCTTCCAACTCGTCTCTTAGCACCCTTAAACGTTTGACTTCAGGCCGCACAAAGTCATAAATCAAGGGCTGACTCTTGTTGACGATACTATTCACACCAACGGGTTCAGTCTCTTCGTCTTCCTCGTCTTCTTGACCGCCGTCCCCCTCTGCTATCGACTCGTTATCGTCTGCTGGTAAAAAAATCACTTCGTTGATTAGATCAGTAACTGGCTGCAACCTCTCGATCGCAGTGGTGATGTTCAACCCCAAGTTCAAGTCGTTGATAAATTTATTCATCTGGATTCTCGTCGAAAGCAACGTCTTCATCGAATTGATCATGCTTTCATCTTCGTTTCGATTCTTTGAAAAATATTTCCTCACTTCGCTAAGTGACTCCTGGAACTTTTCTTTTGTAAGATAGTTGGTGACATAATTTAAGTTGAGTTTGCCTATCTGATCCAACTCAGTGGATAGTTGATTCAACTCGTCATCGTCTGAATCTAAGCCCACCATACCTGTTGCAACAAGTTTCCAAGTTTATTTTATTTTATTTTATTTTTTTTTTTTGTCTTACTGTTTTCGCCCCATCTATGTCAGACTTACCTCCGCTAGAGATACGACAATCGATAGACAAGACAGTGAAGTACGTATTGAAAAATGGTAAGCTGTTTGAGCAGAGACTTTTAGAAAACGAGCGGTTCCAGTTTATCAACCCCGACAACGAGTACCACCAATACTACTTGCTGAAGTTGCAACAAGGTACCAATGGGACACACGAGCCAGATGACCAAGTGGAGAAGCCAGCAGATTTTGAATTCTTGGTTGATCTACCGATTATTTCACACTACGACTTGAGCGTCATTAAAACTACGGCATTGTACGTTGCAAAGAACGGCAAGGGGAGAGTGCCCGAATTGATCAAACATGTGTCCAAGAATAAAGCACAGTTTGACTTTTTAAACAAGTCACACTCGTTACATGGTCTATTTGAAACATACGTCGAGCAGTACCTCAAGGTGATTGATATTTTTGAAAACGAAGCCAATTCAAACAGGCGGGAGATTATCGATGGTCAGTCCAAGTTTACCCTTTTGGATAAGTCAATTGCACGTTCGAAATATATCAAGGCGAACAAAGTCAAGGTCAGAAGGGAGAAGGAGAAGCAAAACGAGAAACAGATCCACTTTGCATCTATAGATTGGCAGGATTTCAGTCTTGTTGCAAGAGTCGAATTCGATGCCGTGGACCAGGTGCAAGAATTGAGTGTCCCGTTAAGACGAGAAGATTTGTTATCCAGATCGTTGGCTTCCAAATCAGAGGAAGTCGTCCTACCCAAGACAATTGTGCCAGAAGAGCAACTAAATGAAGGTGAGGAAAGAAACGACGATGGAGATAGAGATGATGAGAAACCAGGTGCGCCTCCACCATTCAAGAATATGAAGATTAAGGCTGCTGGCTCGTCAAGACTCAAGAAACCACCACAAAACAAAGGCGTCATCACTTGTCCTTTGACGGGAAAACAAATACCAGAGTCCGAGTTTGACCAGCACTTGAAAATATTACTACGAGACCCCAAATACAAGCAGGAACAAGAAAACTACATCAAGAAAAACTTTAGCTACCAATCAAACATCACCACCGACCAAGTGTACGAAAACATCAAGCGGTTAGTCAAGAAACGGTCAATCACTGGAAACGAACCACAGCAACAAAAAAGGGTTAGTAAATAGAACAGTAAATAGAGTAAATGTAAAACTACATTAAAGGTATAGTAAATAGAGTAAATGCAGAACTACATTAACAAAGGTATAGTAGGAGTAAATGAAAACTACATTAAAGCTATAGTAAATAGAGTACATGCAGAACTACATTAACAAAGGTAAAGTAAATATAATTCAAAACTACATTTCAAGAGTGCTTTTTTAACCGTAAATGTATATATATAATTAAAACAATATACTATAGAACAAGTATGTATAAAATTATGACCATGAACATATCATCCCCTTTTTTTATATTATTGATATTAATTTTTGATTGATTCAGCTCTTTTCTTTTTGATTTCAGCTCTTTCTTCTTTTCTTTCATGTAATCTCTTAGCCAATAATTGAGCGTATTCAGCAGCAGCATCTCTTTGATGTTGAGCGTTTTTGATTTTTTGTGCTTTCAAAGCTCTTTTTCTTTGTAAAGTTTGTGGAGTGACTAATCTTTGGATTTTTGGAGCCTTGGTGTAGGTCTTGTCACCTTTGGTGACTTCTCTTCTGACAACAAAATCTCTAACGTCATCTTCTTTGGTTAAACCAAAGAATTTTCTAATGTGGTTAGCTCTTTTTGGTCCCAATCTTTTTGGAACAGTTGAATCGGTTAAACCTTCAATGTCAGCGTCACCTTGTTTGACAATAGCCAAGGACAATACTGACAAGTCTTGGGCGACGATACAACCTCTAACTGATTTTCTTTTTCTTTCACCAGTTCTTCTTGGTCTGTAACATGAGTGACCTTTGGCCAACAATAATCTAACTCTGGTTGGATGCATGACACCTTGTTTCATTGGGAAACCTTGTTTGTCGTTACCCCCAGTGATTTTAAAGATGTATCCTTTGAATTCATCACCAACTGAGTCACCTTCGACTTCTTGGCCCATTCTCTTTTCGTAGAAAACTCTCAATTTGTGTTCGTCATCAATGTCGATACTTTTTTGAGTACCATTGGCTGGGTAGGAAATGTTCAACTAGAGTAAACTGTTAGTATTCTCTCTAAAGTCACTTGCTATTACCTCTTGTTGAAAAAAACATACTTTCATGTTGATATGCCGTTAATGAATTATTACTGTGAAAAAGATTTTATTTCTGATAGTGAAAATTCAATGTGTGAAACTTTCGCACCATACAAAAATTTCCAGCAAAAAAAAAAAAATAAAAAATTAAAATTAAAAAAAAAAAAATAAAAAAAAAATCCACTCTTGATTATGTAAGTTTATTTGCTAGAAAAACATGAGAAACCCTAGGGTTAGGGATAAAGTCACGTTACCTGTTTGTTAACAAAGTACTTTTTGACATTATTTATTAGTGGTACTATTAATATTACTATTACTATTGTTACTACTACTATTACCACCACCGCCTTGATTATTGATATTATTTGCATCGGTTTCTGAAACCTCGCTTAGTCGACTTGTTTTCTGTCGCTGTACTGTGGGCGACATGTTCCCCTTTGGAGTTTGGCTATTACTGTTGTTGTTATTGTTGTGGTTTGCAGCCATTAAATTCATAAAGTATGCATTGGTTGGAGTGTTTGACGACCAGTCCTGTTGAGCAAGGAAGTTCGACGGCGATGGGAACGGGAACATGTCGTTAACGTACCGCGACGGTAGCCCCGACACCGGTGTTTGTTCTCCGTAGGGGGGCTTGAATCTTAGTCCTGGCTCGGGGGGCGGTATATTCTGCGCGTTGGGTATAAAGTTTGTAGGTGCCGCCGTAGCTGTAGTTGTCGTCATTGTCGTCGTCGTCGTTGCAGAATTTGTAGCTGGGTACTGGTAGTTGGCGTAGACGCCGGCATTTGTAGGATTGTAATAATTAGGTAACCCAGGTGCAGTGGCACTTGCAGGTGACGACGTTTGAGACTTTGAGTTTATCGGCACCGGTAGCGTTGGCTTTCTTGTGTCTGGAGATCTGAACGACGAGTAGCCTGAAAACTTGGTTGCTGGTGGGTTATTCGACATCGTTGACGGATTAGGCGTGTGGTCAATCGCAGTCACCGTTCTCGCAGTATCCTTGTTATCGTTAGAGCTAGGCTTGCTGTTTGCGTCGGTAGGTATCTGAACACGCAACACTGGTCTCTGTGACGAACCAGAAGCTGAATTGTCATGCTTTAACGGCAACAGCAACGAATCCTGGTGGGTTCTTCTATCGCTTCCATCCTTCACCACCCGCTTGTCGTCGCCGGCTGACTTGTTTCTATTTCGTTTGTAGTTGTTGGGGTTATTAAACGTAGGCACCCCTTGCAACGATATCTCAGGCGGTGGCTGCTGTGCAGGCCTTGTGCTATTGAATACTTTGGGATTGACTCGCTTACGCTTTGGTTCGGGTGTTTCATCGCTATCGTCATCGCTGTCGTCATCCTCTTCTTCTAGACTATCGAGATCGTCGTTATCTATAATGTTGGCCTGCGTGCTCCCAACAACATTGCCATTCTTGTTTGTCAACGGTTCCGTCAAACGGCTCTTTTTCTTGTAATTGGAATAATTCTCCGGCAGTTTCAGCTCGTGTAGTTGTTTTCTTGTTTTCAACGTCTGGTTATAAGTGTGGAAGATTTCGTTTGAGTCAACAGTGGAGTATTCGTAAATTTTCTTGTTGTTTCCAACTATAATTACAGCAAGATCGACTTGGCATAAAACCGCCAATTCATGAGCCTTTTTGAATAGCCCAGCCTTCCGTTTGACAAAAGTTACCGTACGATTTCTATCATCTGATAATGGCTGGATCTCAATCTTTCTTCTGCCCATGATTATGTGTAATCGAGAAAGATATAATACAAAATTAAAATGTGTGTCTGTTTTGGAATGGGGTTTTTTCCGGTCTATTGAAACTTTCACCAGGCTTAGATTACAGATGGACCGGAAAATATGAAATTGTATATTAAGGAGAAGGGAGAGGCAAAAAAAAAATAATAATTATATAAACACGTACATAGACACATAAAACAAGTATCACCAAACACACAAGGAGATGGTACATGTATAATTAGAACTCAGTCACTGTTTGAGTTGTCCCTTGAATCACCCAGCTGAGCTTCGCCTGGTCATTAGATAGTATTCAGGCTCAATTGTCCTGCCATTCCTTAGTTTCCTACTTCTTGGTGAACCATTCGTAAGTTGGTAGTTTAAATTTTGGTACCACTTCAACGCACGAACATTCCTTGAAAACACCGTCAACGAAGTCCCATAGATGTGGAGATATAGTTGATTTCGATGCGAGATGTGATTGACAAAATCATGGAACTGGCCTATCAATTGGCCTCCAAACCCAAGGTTCTGGTAGCTGGGTGACACGTGGATCTCATAAAGATATAGCACCAAATTTCCATCATCATCAAAACATAGTTTGTAACAGATGTATCCCACCAACTTGTTTTTGTTGTCTTGGAACCATACAAACACTAATCCAGGTTCTTTCAATTCGTCGTCTTTCTGCTGGCGCCAGTTTACCCCTTTGCTCTCAGTATAAAACTCTCCAATGGTGTTATCTATTAGATCTATGAATTTATCGACCTGGGTTTGCAGCATCACGTGGTTTGGTTGGCTATAGGTTGTAAAATTGGATAAATGGAAATAAGTGGACTCTTTGGTTAGATCATCGGCTATCACTTGCATCAAGTCATAATTGTCTTCGTTGAACTCATCATATTGTTGATTATTTATGGTGAAATTCAAATTCATAAACAAAAGCGACTTTTATTTTGTTTTTTTTTTTTTTTGACGTGTCGATCAGTATATGGTTGAACTTGTTCAAGATGACACTGCCCTTGAAAAATTGCATGGACACCAACAGGATAGGTCGAGAAGAATGATGAAACCAATGTTGGAGCCCAAGTCTCGCAAGCAGGAAGAACTAAAACAACAGCGAGCCAACAAACGACTAGACTCCCAGAGTTTCCAACGGGAAAAAGTCACTGCAACCCAGTATAACCAGGATTATAACGACCAATATCTGAAAATCCATGATCAAGTATTTGGAAACATGGATAGAGACCAAATAATTGACGATGAACAGGTAGAAACAAGCCAGCAAGATGTTTACGACGATGAAGCTGAACAACGGGAGTGGGAAGAAGACGAAGAACTAATTGAAATGATGTTGACGATGCGAATCGATGCCACCAATCAACAACAGAAACAGGAATAGCATAGATGTGAGCCAACCTAAATATTTATGTCCGGTCACCGACAAAACCTCCGTTTAGTTGATGATGTTGTTGATGATGATGATGATGATTTAACCTTCTTTTGTTGCTGGCTATACCTGGATATGAGTTTCACCATAGTTGAGAGTAAGTAGATCAGTATGTAGGGATGGGGTGTTAGGGTGTTAGCCACACGTTAATGAATGTATTTTGTGTATTTTGAGCATCTCCTTTCGCCTTTTTGTTGATTTTGTGTAAATTTTTGATGAAACATCGAATTTCACTATTCTGAGAAGAAAAAAAATAAAAATAGAAAAGGAATCAATTCTGCCACTTGATTCCACCTCCAAGCATCTCTGCTCATTCAGACATAACTTTTACACTCCTTTCATAATGTCAAAGATACAACAAGATATACCATTGGACGAATTAGACCACCAATCGCAATCTTACCCACAATCACAGCCATCACAATCGCAACCACGAGCATCACCAGCACAGGTGCAGTCACAGACATATTCACAGGAACAATTCCAGTCACAACAACAACCACAAGCATATTCACAAGCAATAACATCGGAGCCTAAGCCAATGCACGATATGCAACTAGCCCAACACGATAATAACCGGTTTTTGGCACCTAAAAAATCAACTTCGTCTACTTCTAGTGATGATGATGATGATGATGATGATGATGATTCAAGCTCAGTTTTCTCACAGACAAGTGGGTACCAGAGAGAGACTAACGAATGTACCGAGTTCTGCATCGAGTTTTTCACCTGTTTTGGTGTCGTCGATTGCTTCCCCAAGAGCGGCGAGGGCTGCTTGACTGCAACCGCAACTTTCATCGGTAACATGATATTTTCTTGTTGTAAATGCTAGACACTTCATAGAGTATTTTAATATACAAACAAATTTCAACTAGAGAGAAGAAGGGTGCTACAAAAAAATAAATTTTTTTGCCCATGGCGGTTAACAGAATAGATTTGTCGAAAAAGAGATCGGCTACGATATCTGAATGTAGCCCAGTGTCGAATGAACTAGGCGAGAATGTCAAGTTGACCAAGTTGCAGCCATTCAAGATTTCCCGATCCACATCAGTTCATATTTTCCAGGAATACGGCAAAAGTTTAAAACTGAAACCTGTTGATGGGAAAACACCAGCCAACAATCATCATTATCATCATCATAATAACCGCCACGAATCTCTTAATGAAGGCGGCAATCTGAGCATGATTAATGCTAATGGCAGTCTGCCAAGCTCAAACAACAGATTGAAGCCCTATTTTACAAACACAATCGACGACGACAATGCACAAACGTCAGCCTCGTATACACCACCAGAAGAAAATAAACGCGATGCAACAGTAGTGATCCACAAGGTAAAGAAAACTAACGATAATGAACCGGAACCATCGTCGTTGGAATCGCAATTCAAAAATCTAGAGAATGTAAGCACAAATGAATCGTCAATACTTTACCCATTGTTGTACAACAAGACAAATGGAAAGAAATATTTCAACGACGACTCGCTAATCGAGAATGACAACAAGTCGTACACGTCTCCCGTCCCTAGATTCGTCATTACAAAATCAAAGATCTTGATCATTTGCTTAGTGGGGTTTATCGTCATCTCCATCTCCTTTTTTGTGCCAACGATTATCATCTTGTCACAAGGCACAGTTAGTAGCATAAACAAGTACTTTTCAAATCAAAAGAATTTGCCACACTTGTATGATTTGCAAATGAAGTATTTCCCCGATTTCAAAGCTTCAAATGTCGTCACCAACAACTTATTTTACGGCATAGCTTACGGGCCCAAAAATACTTTTGAGCCCAATTGCGGCTTCAACAAACGTGATGCAATGTTGGACTTGGCCAAATTGTCGACTGTCACTAAAAGGTTACGATTGTACGGTATGCAATGTGATCAAGTTGATATTTTACTAGACGCGATAGTGTACATGAACTTGGACATGACACTAGCAATTGGAGTTTGGATCGGTCCCGACGATCGCAGCAACAGACAACAAATGGACTCGATGAAGAAAGTAGTGGCAAAGTATCTAGGTAAACGCTTGATCAATTCGATTTACATAGGCAACGAGGTTTTGTTCCGCGGCGATAAATCTAGAACCGAGTTGATCGAATATATCAGCGAGACAAAGAGCTTTTTGAGCCAAGTTGGCGTTGGTGACATTCCAGTGGGTACAGCAGAGATTGGATCGTTGATAGATCCAGTTTTATTGCGGGCGTGTGACTTTGTTGGCGCCAACATTCATCCATTCTTTGGTGGTGTTGCCATCCAAGACGCAGCGCAATGGTCGTTACAATTTTTGAATGTGCAAATCCAGCCACAGAATGAAAACATAAACACTCCAATTGTCATTCTGGAGATTGGCTGGCCCAGTGGCGGCGGTAGTTTCCAAGCTTCTTACGCTAGTTTCGAGAACTCAAGATACTTTATCAACAGTTTTTTGTGTTTATTCCGCCCACTACTGATTCAGTACTATTATTTTGAAGCATTTGACGAGCCCTGGAAACAACTCTATTGGCAACCAGAACAGCGATGGGAAACCCAATGGGGAATCTTTAATGAAGATCGACTGAATAAGTTTAGTTTACAGGATATCGGTTGTATCTAGCTGAGAAAACGAGCCGAAAATAGAAAACCCATCATCATTATTGCATGGGGATGATATTAATACAAACGTCGAAAACCATTGGTTACTCTATATATATTCTGCAAAACAGCTGGGTGTAGAAATGCTTCTCGGGGAATAATTAGGTCGTGGTTTAGCCCTCTTAACTTCTTCCGTGCATTCGAATTGCAGTGACTCGTTTCTTATTGCCAAACGCACTGAAACAAGTAGTTATGGTCTTTACCTATTTACGGGGGAGGAAAATTTGCGTTTAATATTTTAATTTGCGCATGGCATCTCGTTTTAGCTGAGTGTAGTTTGTTTTGTTTATTTGCAAAAAATGGGGGAAAAATAGCATCAAAACATAAAAGGGTAAATACACAACAGAAAATCTTGATCAAGTCTCACCGACGTAGCATTTATATCGTCAGCAAATAGATAACAACTGTGAAAACGTAAAGATAACTCTGCGGTATTAATAGATAATATCCAACCGACAAAGATAACAATAGATAATACCGCCGTTTACGCTCCGCTTCCTACATGAACTGATAAGATAAAGAGATATTATGCCCTCGATGAAAACAGGAAAAAAACGAGACAAACAAGAGATGATAATAAACCGACAACAGAGATGCCCCAGCTTCTAGTTCAACATTGCAATTGGAAATGTTCTTAAAATGATGACTAGTTACTGAACTTTTCGACAACACACTTTGTCTGTAAATACCCCCTGCTTTCAAGCTATATAATGAATGTTTTCCAATTACTTTGGTAACGAAGTATGTTTGGCGTATTCATTCTATGAAACCCGCTCGGTCCATCTGACGATATAAATTACCACATTGGGAATAAGTTTGCGTTGGACGAGAATTCAACTGTTATTATGGGTGGGGTGGTATGTACACTACCACATGGAATGATAAAATCATACGCCACGGGCTCATAACCAGGAAATTTTTCATCAGAATAGCAATAAAAAGAAACTAGGCAGAGGTCGACAAGATTCAAAAGCCTATTGTTTTTTAAATTGGTTTCATATTGTATGTTGAAAATCTAGCGGTTTCTTTTTTATTTCAATATTTGACCAGGCGTACACTGGACAGAGTTGTTTTTTTTGTTGTTTGACTCCTCCCTATCTGAACATGCTGATAAAGCACATATCTTTGATTCGATATCGAGAACATTGTATTACGTCACATACAAGAACAAGAGTAATTAAAGTGTAAAGATTCTTAACTACACAAAAATGAACAACCCCCTCCCCCTCTCCCCCAAGGGTTTGAAATGTTCTCGGTATTTAGAAGAAGTCTAGTTGTGGAGGGTAAATTTTTATCCTTACGTCTGTTGGTTTTGAATTTTCTTTGTTAGGTTCATACTCTGTCTCTGCCCACAACCAACATACAAAATTAACAAGCATCAGTACTAAAACCAGACGGTATTGTTAGAAAAGTATCTAGTAGTGAATAAATAGAAAAGAAAAAAATTTAGTTTGACGTGCACACTGAAAATTTTTTTTCTCTTGTTTTGCGACAATCCCAAAAATGTACTCTGTATAGATAAACTACCACCCATACATACAAGCATACAAACATACATACATACAAACATACATACATACATAGTTTATATGTTCATTTTTTTCTCTTTACTGTTAAATTATACTCACCTACGATATATATGATGCATGGTGGGTTGTTTTCTTGGATCATATAACCAATTTTTACCCACTTCATTTCCCATTCTATGTATCTATTCCTTTATTCTTTTAGTTACAGATTTAGTTCTTTATTTATTTATATTTTTTTATTTTTATTTATTTTTTTTTTTTTTTTTTTCTATCGCTTGTTTCGTTTCTTATTGCTCCAGTTTGTTTAAATGTAGATAGATATTCCACTGCAGTTTTCAGTTTTACACTTTTCCACTCCCCATTCATTTCTATCCATAACCTTTTATTAACCCCCACCCCATTTCTTCATTTTTTTTTTTTTGGTGAAGAATGTGGTTTCAGGATAAAGAGAAGCCAGTCGATGACGAAAAGGTCTTCTTTACAGACAATAAACTCGATTCAACCACATCGGATAACTTTAACGATAGCTCATCAAATTCAGATCAAAACTCAGAATATAATGGTACCCAGCGAAAACTCAGCTCTAGGCAGTTGCAACTCATAGCTATTGGCGGTAGTATTGGGACTGGGTTATTTGTTACCATTGGGAGCACAGGGTTGGTGTACGGAGGACCGCTAGGATTGTTACTATGCTATGTAGTATCGACCATTTTCATTCTACTACTAACCACGGCAGTTGGAGAAATGGTGATCTACTTACCAACAGACTCGCCGTTTTTAAACATGAGTGGCAGAGTTATAGACCCAGCATTTGAATTTGCAGCATCCATCAACTTCTACTTGATGCAAGCCATATACGTTGCATTTGAAATCACCAGTGTTTGTAATCTATTGAGATCGTTCGACATTGACGAAAACACAACGTTAATTCCTGGACTCCCTATTGCGTTGCAGATTGTGATATTTCTCGTAATCAACTCGTATGCAGTTCGAGTGTTTGGCGAATGTGAGTTTTGGTTCAGTTTGGCCAAACTTTTGCTTTGTATCGGATTGCTATTGTTCACTTTGGTGTCGATGTGCGGGGGTAATCCAAAACACGACGCATTTGGATTTAGAAATTGGCATGTTGCAGGTGGGCCAATTGCGCAATTATACACCAGTGGTAGTTTGGGTAGATTCCAGGCCTTTTTATATGCGCTCCGTAATTCGTCGTCATTCACATGTGTTGGACCAGAGTATCTTTCCATGGTTGCTGGTGAGACGATCAATCCAAGAAGGAATCTTTCCATTGCGTTTAAGAGCGTCTTGTACCGCTTAGTCATATTTTACGTTGGTGGTGCATTGTGTGTGTCGATTTTGATTGCTTACAACGACCCAAAATACAACGAAATCTTAAAACAGTCGAATGCAGCCTCGTCGCCATACGTTGTTGCCATGGAGAATTTGAAAATCCACACATTACCATACATCGTCAATGCCGTCATATTGTCGTCTGCGTTCTCGGCAGGCTCGTCATACACGTATACCTCGTCGAGATGTTTGTACAACTTGGCCAAGAAGGGGTTTGTGCCCAAGTTTTTCCAGAAATGTACTAAGCACGGCATTCCCATTTACTGTGTTTTGACAACCATGTGCATATCGTTGTTGTCGTTGATGCAGTTGGGCCCTAAGGGTATCAAGGCATTCAACTACTTGGTCAATTTAACCACTGGTGCCCAGATTTTGAATTACGGGTTCATGGCAATCACATACGTTGGGTTCTACCACGCAGTAAAGAAACAAAACCTCGACCGTGGTGGCTTCGCGTACAAGTCGTGGTTCCAACCATACTCGATCTACTTGGTCACAGTTTACTATTGGTGCTTGATCGGCATTTTAGGCTACCAAGTGTTTATGCCCGGTAAGTGGTCGACCGATGATTTCTTGTTCAGTTACATCATGGTGTTCATATCGATTGGTTTATACGTTTTCTGGAAGGTTTTCAAGAGGACAAAGTTTATCAAGCCAAGCGAAGCCGATTTGGTCACTGGGTTGGAAGAAATCGAAGAACACGAATATGAATATTACTCGAAATCAGAGACTTCGAGCAACATCAAACAAAGTTGGTGGAAACGCACCGTTAGCTGGTTATTTTAGTTGTATTTTGGTTTACGTTCATTTTTATTTCGTATTTATTCACTATAGAAAATGTATTATTTATTTATAACCACTGCCATGTTATGTCGATTCTTCCCGCGCTCTGCGCAGCTAATTGACTGAACGCAGCTGGCGAAAAGTCCAAATCGTAGTATTTACAAGCTTCACAACGGTCAACCACAGTGACATCGACTGAGTTACCGTTGTAAGATGCTCGTATTTTCTTACCGCACAATGGATTATGGTTTGGGTTCGAATCGACATTGTTTTGATCGTATAGATCCTTGGAGATGGCAATGACGTAGTCCGAGTCGGTGTTTGTCTTTCCACAAGCACCAAGGCCAATTTCGTACCATGTACCGTCGCCTGAATGTGTCGATCCGCTTGGTTGTGCCGAAGGTGTTGAAGTTTCGATAGTTGAGGTGGTTGACGTTTCAGCAGTAGGTGTTGGTTCGGCAGGCAGGGTGACAAGTGGAGACCACAACGAGGAGGAGGAGGAGGAGGAGGTGGTGGTGGTAATTGCCCCTGTGGCTACCGCCGCCTTTTGAACAACATCATTTGCAGTTGTAACGGAAGTCGCAGTTGCACTGGCGCTATATGGGACGCCGTTTTCGTCGACTACGACGGTCTTGTAGTCGGTTACAAACACAGTTTCAATTTCAGGAGCTGGTGCTGCATCAACCAACAATAATGAAAGTAGTAAGATAAGGTATTTCATAAGGAGTGACTAAGTGAGTGTGGGTATGGGTAGTATAAAGGAATGCCTGCTAGGTCAACAGTAGTTGAGATGATAAAAATGGTTTGGACTTCAACCAAGGGTGGGAAATAGTAACGATATTTATAACTCTGGTGAAAGTTGCAAAATTGAAGGATGTGTATATACGTAATAATACCCTTTCGAAAACTAAACAATGAAACAGGAGGGTTGAGAGAATAATCACCCATTGTAATTTGAAACTGTCCCCTTAAAACAAGCAGCCAAGCACAATGACATGCTTGTCGATGTTACATGGTTGTTTAGTCGACCATTTATAGATGAAACTAGTGTTAAACAAGTAACATCCACCAGCCATTCTTCACGTCTGGAAAAAAACAAAAGTAGGCACACTCGTTACACAAGGAACGCACCCAAACATTACAAAAGAAAAAAAAAATATAAACAAAAACAAACGGTAGCATGGTAACATGGTAATGTCGCAATTTCAGGGTAGGAATTTTATCAATTTGGAGTCAATTTAACACCTAATTATACCCATTTTAACTCCTTTTGGACAATTAAGCTTTTTTACAAAGTTTGTATCTACCTCGCACCCAAACGTTTGGTTTCATACTCCAGCACCGAGTCTCGACTCAGCGCATTCTCCTCCCACGCCCCCTTCGGGGGGTTTTTTTTACGCGGTGTGTACGTACGATACGTTCTACCCAGTCTACACGCGAGAGAGTACATTTTAGTCAGGTTGGATCTTGATGAATTATATTATATATTTCAATCGATACATTGATTAGGGAAAACAATTTCTAATTGACTAAACAACCACTTGCTCTGAAATGATGTAAGACCAATTGTTTTACCTCTCAACCTCATGTTTCTATCATCGGTAATTAAGATACAGTATTTGAAAATCTTTGCCATTTTCGAGTTCAACACAGCATCCGACTTGGCCAATCTTAGGTTCAACCCCTTCATTAGCCGTTTGCCAATCTCGTCATTCTCATTGACAGCATGCAAAATCGTTTCATCGACATTTGATCTCCAGTTGGAGTTGTTCTCAAACTCGAGCGTCTCGTTGATATCCAACGCAACGGTACCATCAAACCTCAACGGCAAGATCTCCCTTGCCAAATATAGCTCTCTGATTATAATCACTGACCTTGTTGCTGCATCGGCAATCGTTGCTTCAGCCGACTTCCTCAATGCACGTAATTCTTGAAATACAATCAAGGGAATTGAAACTTTTATAATACCATTTCTAACACATTTGTAAATCCTTCCACAATGTTTCAACCAGATGTTGGTGTCCAAAGTGATATGT
The DNA here is from genome assembly GCA_030569255.1 of Insectozyma sakaeoensis. Taxonomy (NCBI): domain Eukaryota; kingdom Fungi; phylum Ascomycota; class Pichiomycetes; order Serinales; family Debaryomycetaceae; genus Insectozyma; species Insectozyma sakaeoensis. Next base: position 75,247 of record JAJMKJ010000004.1, on the reverse strand, counting down.
GTAATGTTACTATCTATTTTATCACCAAAATTTCCGTCTATGTCTATGTTATTATTACCCAACAGTAATGGATCAGTGGGCGTACCAATAAAGTCATCGTTGAAGAAATCATCACCCTTGTGGTAGTCGTCCTCAAAGTTCTCATCGTCATCGTTGATAATGTCATCGTCGCCCAATTCGATATTCTCGTCATCGTACAAGTGGCTGTCGAATCCTCCAAACCAAAGTTCATCCTTTTGCAACGACGTCAAATTGTTGTTTGTCTCCTTGGTCAAGTTCTCGGGCGATATTGGCTGGATAAAATTGTTATGTTGGAACCTGTTATCCAAGATAAAATCTTGTGCAAATGGATCGTTGGTGGTTGAATTGTAAAAATTTTCATCAAACTTAAACTCATCATTGGTACGTACCAATCCAAATCTATAATTATCAGCAATTGTCCTTGCCAACAATATTATACGCACGATTCTTTCATCATTGTCGTTTTCCATTTGGTTCCTCGACTTTTGATCAAAATTATCCCCCAGTATATTCAACACGGGATACGTGCCACAAATTGGTAAATCAAATAAATTGGGGTTCTTAACCCCAGCTTCTTGCAAGTCTTTATAGTCACCCTTTTCATAAATGAAATCAAACCATAACGTACCCCAGCACTTCCATACCTCGGGCAAAAACTCATTCTCATTGAAATGATTAATATAGTCCAACTGCAAATAGCTGGTGTACAATCCACACAATTTAGGATTATTCTTTACAAATGCAAGCAACGAATTCAAATAGTTGATCAATGATTCCCATGGCAATACCTGCTTGAAAAACCAGTAAATCATCGATTCAGACGCCGAGTACTTGGTGATACCTTGTCCAACACTGATCAAGAAATAGAGCCAAACAATGACATGACCGGTTGATGCCTGTTTCGGACCTATCAAGTAATGATTTAGGATCCTAATCGATAACTCAACCACCGACTTGTTGATAAACTGTAAACAATAGAACCAATCATTCGACGATAGATCTGACGCTACTATCGATTGTCCATCGACACCATTCAAATTGTCGTCTTGTGAAACTCTTGATTTTCTCTTACGATCCTTTTTATCCTTCCTCTCTTTTAAAGCTTCTGGAAGTTGAAACAACTTTGCAAATGGGTTCTTTGCATCGCCAAACCCAATCAAATGATTGATGTTTGAAATCGCAAACAACGAGCCTTTATTGAACCAAAAGTTCATCTTCTCAATTGTATTCGTAGCACTTGGTTGTTGCTGTTGTTGCTGTTGTTGAATCTGCTGCACTTGTTGTAATTGATAAGAATCGTTGGCTGATACGCCTCCAGGAGTATACAACTCGCGGGTGAAGAAATTGTAACCATTTGTGTCCGAGCCAAATGTAAATGCATACCTTGTTACCAAATCTATTCCATATTGTATTTGAGTGTCATGAATAGTTTCAATAGATGTACCTTCGTTGTTCCTGCCATTGTAGATGCTCAACAATACCTTGTGGATCTTTATAAAGTCGATTATTGGAAGTTCTAAAAATGACAAGATATTTCGTTGAGTACAGATATTCTCAACGACCAATTTCAAGTATTGCTGCGTCGGGACAAATGGATCACGGCATATAACCGCTTTACCAATATTCACCAATGCGTCCAAGTTGTCCTGTTGTACGGTGCACATGTGGTAATAGATTTTCCCATGTCCATATAATGTCTTCATTGCCACCGAGTACCAATACTCGGCACTGATCTTCCAATCTATGAATTTCGATGCGTACAAGGCAATAGCCATCCTCGACAAATCACCCAATTTCTCCGACCACCAACCTTCCATTTCTAGAATCGGATCGGTTAAACTCGATATTATGTTGAAACAATACGAGATGAAGCACAGACAAATCTCATGATCCTGATAAATGGCCATTATATTCTTTAAAACCTCGAGAAACCCAACTATCCCATACACCCACATTCTCCTTGGTATCTTGTATAGTTCGACTATGTTTTTCCCAGTTTTGAAATGGGTCTGATTCGATGATGGTTTTAGTGATGTAACGAGGAAATCATAGTAATTATCCAACAATGTTATGTTATGATGATAAACTGTCCATAAATTATTCAGTAACTCGGATGTTTTCGTCGACGGGCTTTGGTTAACGATTTGTGATCCATATAATAAATTTGGATTCGAGTTGGAAGTAATGTGATTTATTTTGAGAGTTATTTCTATGCAATTTTTTTGAACAATTTCTTCAAAGTTGACAATGTTCTTGTAAGTTTCCTTTAGCTTTGTAGCCAACTGTTGTTCTTCGTCAGACATTGCTCGTTGTTGTATCGGTTGCTGTTGTGCGGACAGATGATGATGATGATGATTATGTTGTTGTTGTTGTTGTTGTTGCGGCGAGGGTTGATTCTGGTCTTGTTCCTGTTGTCGTGGCGGGGTTGGCTGTATGGATGTTGATTTGGGATCTTCCTCCACCGGAGGAATAGAATCGGATAAATCTGAGTGATTCTGATGATTGACATTTGGACTCGAAGGTATATCGTAAGTGGATGGCGTTGGAGTTTTCATGTTTGAGATTATATTTTTCTTGGTGAATGCAATTGATCTTGAATTATTGTTGTTTGTGAGGATGGTGTTATTATTAAACTTTGGTGATGATATTTGATTAGTTATATGTTGTTGGGTGTGATTGAATGGATATTCTTGCAATTGATTCGATGTAGTACGCTTGCTATTGACCATTTGCGATGATGACAAACTATTTTGTCTTTTCTGAGATAATGTATTTTGATACGGATCAATTGATTGATAGTGTATCCTCAGATCAAACGTATTGTTCATGAAAAACCAATGATATCAAAAGGCACCTGATTATGGTATGAAATTGATGGTGATGGCTAGTAGATGTCGACAGGTTGTTGACTAGACGTTTATAGGTTGAAAGAAAAAAAACTGTCCGTGGAGTAAATCAACTTTATCGGTTTATTGTTGTGCTGATTTCAATTTTTGTTGTTTCAAAGAAAATAAATAAAATTTGAGAATGAGAATCGACAGATCTAAAATATATACATCCATTTAATTATTCACTGGTCATAATTACATCAATGGTTTGGTTTGCCCCCCTACATTACTATCTACTCCTGCCACACCAACTATATTCCTACTGAGATATAGTCCAACGACAAACACTCGCCTATTTCCGGCGCCCAAGTGCACTTTTGAGAGATATTTTTTTCTATTCTATTCTATTAGCATAGTTAGTTTAACACACACATACACAATCGAGTCTTTTTCTAACGTAAAATCTTTTTTATTAAATATAAACAAACAAGCTATTCATTACACAACTATTATATCATTTCATCTCCATTCTTGCTTTAATTCCCGTATACCCACTCCTTCCTGTAAAAAATTTTTTTTTTTCCTTTGCCATTGTGTATATAAAACTTTAGAAAACTGCAAAACTATTGATAATTCTTTCAATTCTAAACTTTACAAACTGGTGACAAATGCTGTATTTTTCCATGAACAAGTGAAATAGTAGTGGTAGTAGTAGTATAAAATAAGATAAAATAAATAGTTGATGATATGGTTGGCCCGAATAATCTATTTTAATTTCTTTTTTGGTCTCAATTGATTAGTGTGACCACATTTTCTTTTACGACAGTTGGTTGCTCTTGGTGGTAATCTAGCGTAACATTTACGGCAAATGGATTTTTCACAGTTGTATTTTGAAGCCAAAGCTTTTAATGATGGTTCAATCATCTTGTTTGATAACTTCTATAACTTGAAAAAAAGGAACTAGTCAATTTTTTTTGGTACAGAATAATTTTCCTCGCTGGTGCGACTGGGAAGCAAGAAAAAATGATTATGTAATAAAACTCATATTTTTGTTTTGGTTGAGCACTTAGGGTTTAGCCCTATTACCCAATTGATATTAGCGAAATTTCTGGTCAAAATTTGTGCTTTAGAGAGATTGTTATTATCCCCCCATGATGGCAGTTAAGAGTCAATTTATATTACATAGAATCCAACTAGTTTGATTGGTGAATTGCAACGACACATTATGCTTTGTTTTTTAACAGAATGGTTGATTTGTTAATCAATGTTACTCTGATGTGTCGTAACACATGAACAACATGTCATCTAATTCGGCTCCTAGAAAATGAGTCTAGTGGTCTATGTTAGAGCTGTGTTGACTCCTGAGTTGACTCAGAGGGGCTTATTATTTCAGACACCGAGTCTTGCTCCCAATCTACAAATAGGTAAACGATGATCTAAATCTCACTTTAAATCTCTTAATATCTCTATTTTTTGTTATTTCGATTGTTGCGTTTTCTAAAGCGTGCGAAATTCGCAAAAACAAAACAAGTCGTTAAACCTTGATTCATCATGAGTAACGATGACAACCATGAAAATCATTCAATTGAGAATGAACCCCATCAAAATAGCAGTGACTCAGGGATGAAGAGTATAAAAGAATCAATTGACAAGGAAAATAACGAAGCCGATCACGATGATTCCTTACATGAAGATCCACATACTTCTTTTCTACAACCTGATAAATCGATACAATTCACGACGCCATCCAAAGACTTGCCAGCGCTTAAAGATATAGAGCCAATAGTCACTCCAAAATCCTTTAGCGTTGCCAAAGATCAGAATGATGATGATTTTCAAGTTGATAATTCAACTGTTGTCACTAGTTCGCCAATCAAACAACAACAACAACAACAACAACAACAGCAGCAGCAGCAGCAACCAGAAACACAAACACAGGCGGAACATTCTTCACAACAGCATATATTAGAGCCAGTAGATGAAGATAGCGTCAAAGCCGCCGCTGGGTTTTTATCTGTTGATGAATCAAGTATACGAAGTTTGAACAACGACGTCATAAAATTATTGATCACCAAGTCGAATCAGTATCAGGAGTTGGTCTCAGAAAATGACTTTTTTAAATTAAAGTTGGAAGAACAAGTACAGCTAAACAACAAAGTCGTTGACGAGTTAAAATCAAAGTATTCACAAGCTGACAATTTGGCGACATCACTACGGGAATCAAATGATAGTCTACTCAATCAAACTAAACAACAAGAGTCAAAGATTAAAGAGTTGGAAACCACTTCCCAGCATTTGAATGAGCAATTAACAAGGGTCAAAGAAACCGATTCCGAGAAAGAACAACAGTTGAACAAGTTGCAGAATAATCAAGATCAACGAGAATTGACTCTTCATCAACAAATAGCCCAATTGACACAAACTAATATAGAACAAAGTACAAAATTGAATCAATTAGCGGTCGAAGTCAACGATGAAAGAAACAATAAATTCAAACTTCAACTCGAGTTCACTAAATTAAATAACGAGGTTGCATATTTGAGAGATCAAAAGAATTGGTATGATTCCGAACTAAAATCTGCACAACAAAGATTCACCGATTTAATTAAAAAGCACGAGACGGATTCTTACACTTTTAGCTCCAAAATATCAAATCTATCCGCAAGAAATGATACATTGGAAAAGTTGAATAAACAGCATGAATCGTCACTAGCTGAATTGAAATCTAAGTTGGAAACTGAAATTAATAACAAGACTAAAAATGAAACTGGATTCGAATTGGAAAAATCAAGATTCTTGAAAGAAATTGCATCAAAAGAGGAATTGCTCGAACTATCTAAGTTACAGTCTGAACAACGCCAAAACAGAATAGAACAGTTGGAAAGCTATTCAGACGACATCAGAAACAAACTTAGTGACAAAATTGTTGAATTGGAGGATAAAATCAGTCAGGAAACTGAAAAAAATGTTGAACTCCAAGAAAAGCTCAACCGAACAGAGGAAGTTTTAAATCAGGAATTGCACAAAGAAACCGAATTACCAAAGCTAACTGAGTCTTCTACGATAATAGCATCAAATGGAATATCGTTATCAACTTTATATTCAGAATATAATCATTTGAAAAAACAATTGGTAATTGAAAAGTTTCAGAAACAAAAAGTTGAACAACAATTGGAATCTTTTATCAATGAATTGGATGCTAAAAAGCCGGCAATGGCCAATTATCGTGAACAAATAAAATTCTATGAGTCATCATTGAAAGAAGTCATTGGTAAAGTTGACACTATACGATTCGAAAAGACCGAAGTCGAAAAAGAAGCTAAACGATTGAGATCAAGATTAATAGATAGTGAAAATGAATTGCTTAGCACAAAGAAGATTTTGAAGGATTTGGGTCACCAATTAAGTTTTTGTTTGATTTATTCAAATGTTCGAGATGAAAATCAAGAACCAATAACTGTAAATGAAAAGATTGCAATTGAAAATATTTTAAACAAAACAGGTAGTTTTGAAAATGATATTGTTGAATCCGATTCAGATAAACTAATTTCCGAAAGATTACTTGAATTCAAAAATATCATTGAACTTCGTGAGAAGAATCAAGAACTTTTAGTTGCAATTCGTCATCTTACAAAACAATTGGAATCAAAAGAAAATGAAACAAACAATTTTGAAAGTGAAGCAATTGAAGAAGCAAAGAATGCAATTTTGACTTTGGAAAGTGAATTAGATAGTGTAAATATTAAATTGGATGCAATAACAAAGGAAAGAGATGCACTTCGTTCGATCAATAATGGTGGTCAATCTCAATTTTCAGCATCTGAAGTAAACTATTTGACCAAGGCAAATGATGATTTGAGAACCAAACTTGAAAATTCGGAAAAGATTATCGAGAATATAAGACAACAATCATCGCAACGTTCGAATGAATTAAATGAAAAACTAAGAGAAGTCACCGATACTAAAAATGAGTTGATTTTAAAAGTTTCAGTGGCTGAAAAGGCAAACGAGTTATCCGAGTCCAGGTTGTCAAATTGTCAAAAATCACTCGAAGACTCATTTAATGAATTGAAACAAATTAGAAATGAGTTGGAATTCTGGAAACAGCAATCAAATAAATTGGAAAAGCAAATCATTGATAAAACACAATTGATTCATGAATATGAATCTAGCTTAACTCAGAATAAAATTGCAATTAATAGCTTGGAACGCGAGAAAGAGTTCAAAGATACAGTCACAAAGAGTTTAACCAATGAATTGGAGAGTTTAAGACAAGACAAGGTTAAATTGAATGAATTTGTGTTGAGCTTGCAATCAATGTTGAAAGATCGTGAAGAATCATCGAAAGAAATCTCTCAAAAGTTGAATATGTCAATTGAAAACTATCAATCATTACAGCAAAAGATATTCGAAAAAGAGGAAAGAATTCAGATATTGAGTAATCAATCTGAGTTATCATTAAAAGCTCAAAACATCAAGTTGGAACAAGTTAATGAGATTAGCCATCAATTGCTAGAATCGAAAAATAAATTGTTGGAAAAGGAAAAATTAATTGAAGAGTTGAAACACAAACTTGAAACCAAGGTTTCTACTGCATCATCTTCATCCATTGTGATTGGTAATTCAGATAACATTGAGATTGATCAACTTCGAGAAGATTTAAGAAATGCTGAGTTACAAAATGATGAATTATCTAACTTGGCAAAAGCAACTGAAACCGCGTTAATAAACTCAACCAATACATTTGAACAATACAAAGCACAAGCAGATTATAACCATGAGTTATTGGTCAAAGAGAAGCAATCTTTAACTGAGGAAATCGAGAAATTGAAGCAAGTGAATCAAAAATCAATTGAATCGATTGAATCAATCAAAGCTGAAAACACAAGGGAAATTAATGAATTGAAAACCAAACTTCATGATTTCCAATTTAAAGCTGATCAGTATGACAACTTGCATAAAGATTATGAGAATAAATTGCAAATAGTCAAGAATGATTTAGATTTACAAGCAAAATTGTATAACGAAACACAAGAAAAATATCAAGCTGAATTGAATAAGAACAATGACTGGGTTCAGCAATTTAACACTTTTAAACAAGAATTGGAGGCTAAAACAAAGGAGACTAGCCATTTGCAAGCTGAAATCACCCGCGTCAAACTACTCTTGCAAGAAAAAGATGAAGCATTATCAAATGACAAAATCTCGTTGGAGAATAATTTGTTACAAGCTAACAATAGATTGGTTGAGTTGGGAGAACAAAATAAGATATTATTGAATCAAATTGAATTGTCTAAAGGTTCTGTTGGAGAACATAATGGTGAAGGTGCTGATTACAGTCAAGTTATTGGGTATCTTCGTCGTGAAAAAGAGGCAAGTGATGCCAAATTATCGGTTGCAACGGATGAAATCAAAAATTTGAAAATCAGGTTGGAACATGTTCAAAATGAAATTGTTGTTACGAAATCAGCATTAACAAATGCCAATTCAATTAATTTGGATTCAAGTGTCAAGGAGCAACATCAATTGAGTCATGATCTTGAGCAATTAAACATCATACGAGAAAGCAACAGTACTTTACGTTATGAGAATAAGAAAAAAGCAAAAGAAATTGAGAATTTGTCAGCTCGGTTAGCCAATTTGAATAGAGAAATTGAGCCTTTAAAAACTCAAATCATTGAATTGACAAATAATTTTGAATTTGAAAAGCAAAAATCAAAACTATTGGCTGAAGAAAATAATCGATTGAAATCAAATTCAAACCAAGTTGACAATGGTAATGAGCCATCATCATCGACAGTTTCTGCGGCGGCACAAGAGATTGCCAAGATGCAAGATCAAATGGACAGGTTTAAAGATAAGGCCAATGCAAGATTTGCAGAGTTGAAACGAGATGTCCAAAATAGAGATGATCGAATCAAAGAGTTGGAAACTAAATTGGCAAGTGTCGATAATCAAGCTAACAAATCAACGTCAAATAATGACTCACTTGTCCTGGACTTGAACAACCAGTTGAATACAGTCAAAGCGGAGTTGGCAAAACAAACTAATGAAAAGGCTCAATTATTGAAAAAAATTGAAATCTTGGAAGCGGATTTGAAAAATCAATTTACAAAAGAAAAGGAAAACTTGATCAACTCGTTTCAATCACAACAAAAGGACCAGAAAAATTCAAATACCCAACAATATGATGAATTGGAGAAAAAATATAAAGATTTGGAAAATTCATTGACAAAAATCAAGCAGGATGCAGAATCAAAATTGGAAAATGAAAAGAATAAAGTTAGACAAGAAACTGAAAAGAAATTTCAGTTTAAATTGAAAATGCTACAGAGAAAAGTTGACAATTTTGAAAAGCCAGATTCAAAACCTGAAGCTGCAACAACATCGGATGCAAAACCTGCAGCTGCACCTGTTGCTGCCAATGCTCCGACATTCACTGCTACACCCACATCTGCTTTCACAGCTACTAAAGCTGCTACCCCTGCTACTGACTCGGGCTTCAGAGTACATAATCCGGGTCATCCAGGTAATGAATCCACATTAACAGTCCATCGTCCAACCATAGCTAGAACAGAGCAAAAGAAGCAGAGTCCTACTGCAAATTCCAATATAAATAATAATAATAATAATAATGGAAATTCAAACACTAAGAAAAGAGCTACTGATCACCAACAACAACGTCCACAAGTTAAAAAACCAAAGGATGGAAATTGAAAATTTTAAATTTTTACAAAATTAATTAAATAGTAAAAATGTATAATTATTGAATTAATAATTCAAGAATGCTAATTTCTGCATAATCATCAACAGTAACAATTTAATTGGCTAGAACGACTTTTTTGAAAAATAATTAAATTTATCCAATTTCGACAACCCTATCTATTCTGGTATGTAGTAGTAGTAGTACATGTTGCTAAAAATACTTAATTTTTTATTCCGCCTCCTTGAAGCCTCCACTCTTGATTAATTTCGGAAGGATAAGCAAAATCTGGTGATATGCTATGCTGTGTCGTGTCGTGAATTTGTTGGTCAGAAAAAAAATATTTTGTTTTTTAACCTTGTTTGCATATAAAAGCAAATGATGTAATTTTGGCGTGGGGAAAGAATATGTTTAGACTTTTTGACAATAATCTAATTAGTCATTTAAAATCCTACAGATAAACCAAAGCAATTTGAGCCTAAAGTTTATAGAAATATTTGTGTACCAGTGCCGTCCCAACTTGAACTAGGGCCAAAAACACAACAAAAAAAAAGGTATCGATGGAACAGAAAGTAATTAATTGAGTATGGAAAATGTTTTAAACTTTTTATCGCTGAGCTCCTAAGTTAAAAATTCAACAAAATATTTTAATGAACAGAATGAATAATAATAATAATGCATGCGGTAAAAATGTTTGAATTCAAAACCAGCATTGTTGTCCTTTTATTATTTTGGAATCTGATTGTTCTATTGGGAAAAAAACAATGTGTTTCTCTCCACTACATATCTACATCTCAGTTATTTGCGTTGAGTCTGGGGTAAACAATAAAACCATGATTTCTTGGTATTGTATTTTTACTCAGGAACATACTAGCCCTAATGTTTGTTAAAAGATTCTAAATTGTATGAGCTTGGTTTTGACAGTAACTAAGAAAATAAAGTGAAGGAAAATTATTTTTCTCGACGTCTACTTCTACAGTGACAGGTGAGATATTATATAAGGCGAATGGAAAAATTGCAAGTGGAATGGCGGAAACCATTTACTCCACCACTTTGCTTCGTACAAAACGTTGTTGTTTTGTCACGAAAATGCAAATTTTGTCTTCTCCACTCTTCTTTTGCCATGTTTTTTTACATTCAAAACAGCTAATTTTTTCTCTGTTATACTTTTGCTATTACTAATTTTGGTTTGTTTGCTTCGTCTCTTATATTTAACCTTTAATGCAGTGCAAACTAAAACGTTTTGTTTTGTGCGACTTTTTTCCTTTATTATTATTATTATTATTTTTTTTTTTGGCTGCAAAAATATATCACAAAAGTAAAATACAAATGTTATAAATCTTATTGTCCCCACTTTGTTTTCATTTTATACAAGTCTACATATTGAGTTGGTACCATGATTAGCGTCATGAAAAACACGATTTATATGTTTTACATGGATATTTCTCTACACTCCGAGCTAGTATAACGTTACAATTTGATAAGCTAACCACTCTTTTTTTTTTTTATTTTTAATATTTATTTTTTTTTTTTTTTATTTTTGCCTCTAATTTCGATTTTGCTTTAGAAGACATTTATTTAAATTAACTCAAATTTCCTAATGTTTGGGATTAAATTTCAAAGTTAAAGACTATCATGTCAATAGAGAAAAAGTATGACGAGCAAAGTGTTGACTCGGTCGGTGAAAAATACGACCAGTCTTTTATGCAAAAGAAGGACCACAAGCCATCAAAGAAGTTCAAATGGCACATTGATCTAAGTGAACATCCGCCTGAGATATTCAACTACACTTTGTATCTTTCCGTGTTTGTTTTCGGGATATTGGGTGCCGCTAGAGGGTACGATGAAGGTAACATATCTGGTAATATTGCATTACCTTCATTCAAAGAAATGACTGGGTTGTCGGATAAAACGAAATCCAAAGACGCTTTAGCTAACTTGAAATCTAATATCACTTCAATGGTGCAATTGGGCTCTATTGGTGGTGCTCTCTTGGCTATGAAGACGGTTGATTATTTCGGAAGGGTGCGTGCTTTACAGGGCGTGTGTGTGATTTGGATAGTTGGTGCCATCATTCAAATCACTTCATCTAGTGTTGGCCAGATCTATGCTGGTAGACTAATTGAAGGGTTGGCTATTGGACAAACTGTTAGTATTGGACCTGTTTACTTGGCTGAAGTTGCGCCATCGCCAATTAGAGGTTTGGCAAATGCTATTTTCGCCGGTAACGTTTATACCGGGATTATGCTTGGGTACTTTGCAAATTATGGTTGTGTTTTACATGTACCCGCAGAAGTCAATGGACACGTGAACAACAACCAATGGAGATACACCTACTCGCCAAAGATAATATTAGCTGGTTTAATATTTATCATGTCGTTTTTTTTCTGTGTTGAGTCTCCAAGATGGTTACTCAAGACCAACAAGCCAGACCAAGCTATCCAAAACTTGTCCAAATTGAGACACTTACCAAACGACCATCCGTATATCATTGCTGAAATTAGTGACATTAACGAGCAAGTAATGGCTGAAAAAGAAGCAACGATGCATTCGAGCATCATATCCAACGTACGGGAAATCTTGACTAAAAAATCAATTGCCTATCGATTCTTGGGTATGGCCGGTATGGCTCAAATCTTGGGACAATGGAGTGGTGCTAATGCGGTTACAATTTACGCATCTGAACTTTTCGCGTTGGCAGGTGTGACGGGGACTGAAACATTGAAAATGTCAGCCGTTCTCGGTGTGGTTAAATTTTGTTCTGCTTACTTGTGTGCATTTTTCATCATTGATATATTGGGTCGAAAGAGAGCCATGTACATTGGTTTGTCCTTGCAGACACTTTGTATCTTATACTACGCAATATTTTTAACCGTTGTTCCACAGGCTGAGAACACGGGTGTTGAATTAAGTCCCTCACAGAAACGTGCCGCAAAAGGTGCTTTGGCTGCTATTTTCCTTTCGGGTACTGGCTGGACTATGGGTTTCAATAGTATACAATATTTAATTGGGTCTGAAATATTCCCATTGAATATTAGATCATTTGCACAATCTTTGGTTATGGTTTTACATTTTGCAAATCAATACGGTAATTCCAAGGCATTGCCCAAGATGATGATTGCTATGAACAGTTTTGGTGCGTTTTACTTCTTTACTGGTGTTTGTTGTCTTGGGTTAACATGGGCATTTTTCTTACCCGAATTGAAAGGTAGAAGCTTAGAAAGCATCGAGGAAATATTCACCTTGCCCTGGTACAAGTTGAGAAATTGCGATAAGTTGATTCCTGATCACTCGCAAATTCATAAGATCAAATACACCGATTCGAAGGGTAATACAGGCTTTGACCACGTGACTTACGAATTGGACAAGTCAAAGCCTACCGATGAGTTCATCGAGGATTTGATGAACCGGAGCTCCAATGACTCGTCGTCGAATGACCATATTGAGGTGTCCAACAAAGTTTGAAAACTGTGGTTGTTGCCACCGCGCCCTGGTGCTGTCTAGATTCCAGCCGGTTCTATAATAATGTTTGTATGTCTAATTTATTATTATTTATAACTGAAACTCTTTTTTTTTTGTGTCACTCACTACACGCGTACTCTTCCCTTATCTCCACCTAGTAAGATTCGGCTTAGCTTACGTAATTGTGATATTTCCTATTTCTAGTTAAACTGAGTCTCATTGTTTGTCGAATTTGCTGTTGTGTATATACTCTTGTTGTTTGTGTCGATCCGGTTGCTACGATATTAGAGAAAAGGATGCATTCCGCAACACTAGTTTAATTCATGGCTTTATGTGAAATAGGAAACCTTAGTCTATTCGTGAGCTAAGCATTCTTCGAGGGTGATGAAACAATAAAACAAGGTTTTTAAACTTGAAATGATCAGCAAGCAAAGTTGAAACTACCACTCATAATTATTATAATTATCGCTTTTTTTACTAGTGTTGGCTTTACGCCTTGATTTCACTGTTGATAAGGAAAAAACCCTTGATATAATTCTAGCCCCGTAGTATACATATATATATAGACCCTTGATCTCTTGGATGGAATGACAGAGGAATTATGATGAAGCAAACACACTTTAAATGGCAAATAGACACTTCGGGCCATCCTAAAGAAATATTCAACATAGCACTTTATCTCTCGATATTTGTATTTGGAATTTTGGGTACTGCAAGAGGCTACGATGAAGGAAACAGTATGTCTTAATGGATACATCCATGAACGCTTACTAACAACCATCACATAGTTTCTGGTAACATCGTTCTCCCGGCATTTCAACAAAGATTCGGATTAAGTTCCGCCCACACTTCCAAAGATAGACTAGCGAATATACAGTCCAATATCACCTCCATGGTTCAATTGGGTTCAATTGGAGGTGCTATTCTAGCAACGAAAACAGTTGACTTTTTCGGCAGAATCCGTGCTTTGCAATTAGTGTGTGTTCTTTGGGTTGTTGGAACTATCATTCAAATGACCTCGACGAGTCTAGGTCAGTTACTCGCTGGTAGAGTGATTGAAGGATTGGCAATCGGGCAAACAACAAGTATCGGGCCAGTGTATGTATCAAACATGACCACTAAGACCTCATTTACTAACTCGCGTTAGATATTTAGCAGAATGTGCACCGGGTCCAATTAGGGGATTAGCAGGCTCAATATTTGCTGGTTCAGTATACCTTGGAGTCACTATAGTATGTATATCCAAAGCTCATATCGTCATCGGTAGATACTAATGTTTAACAGGGCTATTTTGCAAACTATGGATGTGCCTTGCATGTCGCAACTGTCCAAAATGGTGACATTAATGATTACCAATGGATTTACACCTTGATTCCAAAAATAATATTAGCTGGTTTAATATTTATCCTTTCATTTTTGTTTTGCATCGAGAGTCCAAGGTGGTTGCTAAAAATTGGGAAATTCGAATTGGCTCACTCGAATTTATCGAAATTGAGACAATTACCCAAAGACCATCCTTACGTTTTGGATGAGATTTCAAGTATAAGTGAACAAATCTCAGCTGAAACCGAAGCTTCGAAAAATACGAGCATTTTTCAATTCGTTAAAATCATATTTTCATCCAAATCAATCGCTTACAGGTTTTTCGTGGTTGCAGTTGGCGCACAAATATTAGGACAATGGAGCGGGGCAAATGCAGTTACCATCTATGCCTCCGAATTATTTGCATTAGCAGGTATTGAAGATGATGTTGATAAGCTAAGGATGTCTGGTGTTTTAGGTGTTGTCAAAGTCAGCTGTGCTTACCTTACTGCATTTTTCATCATTGATGTTATTGGGAGGAAGAAATCCTTGTATTTGGGTATATTAGTACAGATGCTAAGCATCCTATACTTTGCTATATTCCTAACCGTTGTGCCACAAGCAGCAAACGATGATGTACATTTGACTTCTTCGGAGAAAAGAGCATCAAAAGGCGCCTTGGCCTCCATTTTCTTATCGGGGGCTGGTTGGACGATGGGTTTCAACATAGTGCAGTATCTATTGGGCTCGGAGATATTCCCGTTGAACATTCGATCATTTGCACAATCATTGGTCATGGTTTTACACTTTGCAAATCAATACGGCAACTCAAAGGCATTGCCAAAAATGCTACTCGCAATGGACAACTACGGGGCTTTTTATTTCTTTGTTGGCGTTATGGCCATTGGGTTGGTTTATGCGTTCTTCTTGCCGGAATTACAAGGAAGAAGTTTGGAAAGCATTGATGAAGTGTTTGCATTACCATGGTACAAGTTGAGAAACTGTGATAAATTAGTTCCTAAATATGCGCACAATAACGATGCTGAGTGCTTATTCGGTGAAGCATCAACAGACGAAGATAAAGAAGATAAAGAGGAGAAGGAGGATATAGAATTGAAAGTATAGGTTAAATAAAAAGAATCGTGTAACACTGCTACTCATCTACTTCTGAAAAGGAAGAAAAAAAAAAAAAAAATAACCATATTTATATATTGATATAACCAGATGGGTGTTCCAGCTTTATTCAGATGGCTATCGAGGAAGTACCCCAAGATTATATCACCTGTGATAGAGGAAGAGGAGCATGAAATTGGTGGACCCAAATATGAGGACGAAAATCCAAATGGGGAAATTGATAATTTGTACCTAGACATGAATGGTATTGTGCATCCATGTTCGCATCCAGAACACAAACCACCACCAGAAACTGAAGACGAAATGTTTCTCGATATTTTTACATATACCGATCGTGTCTTGATGATGGCGAGGCCGAGGAAGGTCTTGATGATTGCCGTCGATGGTGTTGCACCAAGAGCCAAGATGAATCAACAACGAGCCAGAAGATTCAGATCTGCACAAGATGCCAAACTCAAACAAATTCAAATTGATAATGAGATCAAGGAAAAGGAAATGCGGGGTGAGATTATTGATAACTCAATCAAAGAAAAGAAGCAATGGGACTCGAATGCAATCACTCCAGGTACGCCGTTTATGGACAGGTTGGCCGAAGCCTTAAGATACTGGGTGGCGTACAAACTAAGCTCGGATCCAGGGTGGGCAAACTTGCAAATAATCATCAGTGATGCTACTGTTCCCGGTGAAGGTGAGCATAAGTTGATGAGTTTTATACGTTCTCAAAGAGCCGATCCTCAATATGATCCAAATACAAAGCATTGTATCTATGGTTTGGACGCGGATTTAATCTTTCTAGGGTTAGCAACTCATGAACCACACTTTCGAGTTTTAAGGGAGGACGTATTTGCACAACAGTCGAAGCGAATGACAGTGCAAGATCAAATTGCAATGACTCAAGAAACTGAGAACTTGATCCAGGAAAGAGACAGAAAGAAACCGTTTTTATGGTTGCATGTAAATGTTCTCAGGGAATATTTGGCCGTAGAGTTGTTCAACCCACATTTACCGTTTCCATTCGATTTGGAAAGAGCCATCGATGATTGGGTTTTTATATGTTTCTTTGCTGGTAATGATTTCTTGCCTCATTTGCCCAGTTTAGACGTCAGAGATAATGGTATTGACACGTTGGTCAACTGTTGGAAGTCTTGTCTACCAAGTTTAAAGGATTATGTCACGTGCGATGGGAGATTAAATCTTGATAGTGTTGAAAAATTGATGAGTTCGCTAGCAGTTCGTGAAGATTCCATTTTCAAGAATCGTCATGCAGCAGAGTTGAGAAAAGAAGAACGATTCAAACAAAGAAAACTAGCTGAGGAGCAGGATCAAGCTTTGAAAAATGTCTACTTATCCCAAGTGTCAAAAGGTAAAGAAAAAGCTCCATTAACTCCTAATGCAAACATACCATTGATGAACACTAATGGAGAACTAGTCGATGGATACGCAAATCTTACCAATAACGAAATTGTGGAAAACAATGCCCTCATAACAAAAGCAAACTTGGATAACGCCGATGCCGCAGCCGCATTGAAAAAAGTTATCGATAAGAAGAAAAACCCAATAACTAAAGTTCAAACGCAGGACAAGCTGAACGATGATAGTTCAGAAAGTGAAAGTGTATCAGAAGTGGAAACTGAATCCAAAAAGAGGAAAATCGAACAAGTCGAAGAAGAACAAGACGAGGTTAAATTGTGGGAGCCGGGTTACCAGAATCGCTACTACGAAA
The DNA here is from genome assembly GCA_030569255.1 of Insectozyma sakaeoensis. Lineage (NCBI taxonomy): Eukaryota > Fungi > Ascomycota > Pichiomycetes > Serinales > Debaryomycetaceae > Insectozyma > Insectozyma sakaeoensis. The sequence goes on along the minus strand of JAJMKJ010000004.1, from coordinate 58,074 downwards.
TCAAATTCCAATGTCAAACAGAAGAAGAAATCGAGCAAACTAGAAAAAATGTCGTCCTCCATTATCTCGAAGGTATAGCTTGGGTGGCACTTTACTATTACCAGGGTTGTCCGTCGTGGAAATGGTACTTTCCCTATCATTATGCCCCATTTGCGGCTGATTTCTCAAACTTGAAGGAGATTGTACCCCAGGGAATAAAGTTCGAGTTGGGTCAACCTTTCAAGCCTTATGAACAACTTATGTCCGTTTTGCCTGCGGATTCTCGTCATACTTTACCGCCAGTTTTCCATGATTTGATGACTAATGAAGATAGTGAAATTATCGACTTTTATCCCGAAGATTTCAAGATCGATATGAACGGGAAAAAAATGTCGTGGCAAGGTATACCTTTGCTTCCATTCATAGACGAGACAAGGTTGCTAACTGCGGTACAAGAGAAGTATCTGGAGTTATCAGAGGACGAGTTGAGTCGAAACTTGAATAAACAAGCCGAGTTGTTTATATCACCTCAAAATAAGAATTACAAAAAGTTTTACGAATCGTTGTACAAGAACGATGAAGAGTCTTTTCAATTCAAGTATGCAAAAAGTGGGTTAGCGGGTAAAATTATCAAGTTGAAGGAGTTCCAGCCTGAATCAATCTTTAAGTTCCCATTGAAGGAGGGAAACATGCCAAACATAAAGAATAATGAGTACTTTAGAGCTTTTTACCATTTCCCAGAGAAGAAAACCGGTAAATCAATGATTATGAACGGACATATTTTTGCACTTCCAGCTTTAACAACACAAGATAAAAATAACTTGGTGTACCAAATACAAAAGCCAAGTTATTCAAATAGGTTTACTGTTGACGATGAAAATAAGGATTATGTGAATAATGGCCCCGCAGGAAAGGAAATATACAAGAGTTACTCGATGAGAAGAGGGGGATACAGGTCGTATTTGATGCATTTACAGAATGGCGGTCCACCTCCTCAGGTAGTTCAGCAGCCATACCGAACACCTCATTCGCAGACTTTCAACAATGCACAATATAACAATAACAGATTTAACGAACGAAGCCAGAACTACAATCAAAACTACAACCAGAATTATAATCAGAATTACAACCAGAATTACAACCAGAATTATAATCAAAACTACAACCAGAATTATAACCAGAATTATAATCAGAATTACAACCAGAATTACAACCTAAATTATAACCAGAATTACAACCAGGGTTATAACCAGAATTTCAACCAAAATTTCAACCAGGGTTACAACCAGAATTATAATCGCAGCAACAACTCAAATTACAGCCAAAACTCAAATGGAAAGAAATCGGGCTATTTACCCCCATCACGTAAATATTAAAATCGTATATAAAAGCTTAATGTATTATATATAAACTCCAGTCATGCTGCTTGTTGTCCTCTACCGTTATTTTAATTTTGCTTTCTTCATTTGCCTCTGGTAGTGCGATTATACTACCATCGACGCAAAATCTTCTACTGTTCAAGTCTTTGGTAGTCTTGGCCGTTAACGTAATCTGCACCTTGTTATCTACATGTTTATATATAACATCTGGATTATTCAAATGATCGCCTTTATTATAGACTTGTTTCATGATGTCTAGAATGTAGTCGGTGTTTTCATTTTTTGTCTTGAAAGCAACCAAATATAAGTCATCTTTCAATATGTCACCCTTTGGGGATATTTCAAATGTTGGTTCGAATCTCGATGATGAAGTTAATAGCCAGTATGCAAACGGACCCTCAATCACATCAGAGCCAATTGCCAATTCACCCTCGTATCGTTGTTCTCGTTGTAGATTGTTATTAGCTGCAATTTGGAACCTTTCTAGTCCAAATTTTCTCAATTCTGGTGTGTCACTATCAGCAACCAACGACGCATGGAAGGCCCAAGACAAAACGACAACAAACTTTAAATTGGTGGGCACTAAGCCCTTGGCGTCATTTTGCACAAGATAGTAGGACCCTGTGGGGAATTCAGCATTGTATATGTATAACGGATCTAGTTGATCACTGGTTAACAATGTTGTTAACGATTTGAATTTGTTTGTGATGTTCAACGATAACGCTAGACTGTTACCTGTGCCGCCTGGAATTGTAAAGATGTTTATTTTCCCCTTGGTATTTGTCGGTAACCCATTTATGAATTCGTTAATTGATGTGTCTCCACTTATGAAAATTATTGTGGCATTCTCTTTCTCAAGCTGGTTGGCAAATTGTGAAATTGAGTCGGGTGACGTAGTAGCAAAGTAGTCATGAGCGATATCCAATTCTTGAAATAATGGTTTGACAATTTGGGTGTAAAAATCATTCTTTTGGTCTCTTCCAATTCCTGAATGAATAGAATCAAGAATATATATAGAATTATGTAAATGTGTGGGCAATCGCAGTATTTCAACTCCACCATCTGCTCTGGGAATCAAATTGAGAAAATATTGGCCATCCTTCTCACCAAACTCTATGGATTTGTCCTTGTAACTAATTAGTTCTGTCGATGGTTCTGACATGGTTGGTGTACTTTTGATCAAACAAATATTTTTCTCTTGCGTTATCTATTCCATTTGAACCACAGTTTTTTTGCATCATACTAAACCTCACTGTTTCGCAACGCTGCGCCAATCGTATGCCAAAGTAATGATATAATAGGGTGTTAATCATGTGGTATGAATTCGAAGTATGTCTTAACCACAGCCTCATTCATGATTGATAAGCCGCTTCTACCTCCAATCTCAAATATGACATAGCTGTGACAATGCTTTAGATACACTCAAAAATTGAATAAGCAACTTTGCGCACTATCCAACGTGGAATATTCCATTTCAAAATGCTCCCGTATTTGGTTGGAAATTTCTTTCCAAAATTTCACACTTTATCGTCAATGAATTGAACTAGTCTAGATTCCGGTTCCAGTGTGATATTAAGCATTTTATGATTTTCAATGATTTGAGACCATCGTTGCATGTCTGAAGTCAGTTGATTCACAGTTTTTTCAACAAGAGACCGTAGCAGATGTCATGAATGAATGACACACAAAAATTAGATTCCTATTTTGTAAGAATGTAAAGCGGTTAAAAATTAATCTTATTGTGATTGCAACATGCAAAAACGAACAAACCCATGCTGCTACTACTGCCTTGAGCTATATCGATCGGTAACATGATTCGATGGAAGATTCATGGTACACCGCTAGGGAATACACATCTTTTTTTCTCTACGTTGTTTGTCATTACGGATCAGTGCTGATTTACAAACTCTGGGTATTCTGTGTGGAATGTCTTCAGTTAGTATAAGCTGATTGACAATAATTCAAGAATGAACAAATAGAATTGTTGTTTAACATGCTTTTCTCTGAGATTTGTCAACGCGGGAAATCAAATTTGGATTTGTCCAAAAGTATTGAGATTCCAATTGAAGATACTGTTGCAACACTAACATTTTTCAGACAACATAAAGCTGTTATAGTGAATCTTCAAGTACGACTAGTGCTTGGAGTCAATTCTCATCGCTATCTTTACCAACAAAGTTGTGAGTGGTTTTGCAACCGTTTTACAGCCGACCGACTTGGTTGAATATAAAAAAAATATTTGCATGCGCCGATATCTGTGCTTAGTTCTTATGATTTTCAAAGATATCATACAACAATAATGAATCAAGATTCTGAAAAATACTATGGTCATTGAGTAAGCACGCAGATTAAAAATGACTAGGCTGGTTTGGGGTCAGTTAATACTGTCGTCATATTCGCACGGCTCTAGTTTTCAGAAATTCTGTCACGAAAAATTTCTTAGAAAAAAATAAGCCACTACATGAGACCAAGATTTTAATTTACGAGATATACAATAACTTCCATTAATTTTGACGTGTATATATAAATATATATATCAAACTATTCACTCCATTCATTTTTGAGCGAAATATATCTGCTTTTCAACTATTTATCAAAATATGAAACTCCCCTATCTATTTGTGCTATTGACTTTACTTAATCAAGCGTTGTTGCAACCAATAAACACCACAATTTTCACCAACGAAAAACTACTTGACACTGTCGAAATTTTTGAGCGTAAAGGTGGATTCTCTTCATCTGGTCATTCGTCGAGTTCGGGGTCCAGAGGTGGTTCATCTTCATCTGGTCATTCGTCGAGTTCGGGGTCCAGAGGTGGTTCATCTTCGTCTAGTTCTTCGTCAAATTCTGGGTCCAAAGGTGGTTCATCTTCGTCTTCGAATTCTGGTACAAATAGTGGATCTTCGCCAAAATCTGGTTCCGATGGTGGCTCATCTTCTTCATCGCCAAATACAGGCTCAAATGGTAACTCGTGGCCTTCAAACCCTAACCCAAGAGGTGGAGGTAATACAAAAGGTGGTTGGTCAGAGACCAATCCTAACCCCAAAACTACAAAATACAGCAACGACTATTATCATTGTGGATACTTGCGCTACAATCAATATTGTGGCTACGGTAACTATTATGCGCCCACCGCTCTAGCTGCCGCTGCTGGTTATGGTACAGCTAGATATCATGGACAACACAATAATGGGACCAATTCAAGTTCAAGTCAAAGCAGTGCATCAAGTAACTCCCTATCTGGCCTCATTTCAGTAAACTTACTATTGAAGTGCTTATTTATTTCATGTATCACTATCATTTAAAGCAAGATTAGACATTAGAATACAAAGATACAATTCTCATCTAAAACCTCAACATGTAGATATCTCACTCTGTTGGCTCGCTTTTACCCTGAATCTGTAAAACCACTACTATTTACCTTCTTGGGTCCCTCTGGAGACACACATTATTCTGGTGTCCTCATATATTGTAAAATTGTACACAAACAAAAAAGTAAGAACTCATCTCAATATTTTGCAATCTGCAGTATCCCATATTTTATTTTTTTTCAGTCAAACACAAATACAACCATCATACCAACAAAACATATGTGTACAAAATGAATAATCAACTTATAATCAATTTAGAGAAAGTTGATAGATTATTTGCTAATTATAAGGCTAATTATAGTCAAAAAAAAATCACATCGTTGGTTAGATTTGACAAATTATCAACCATAAATGATAATTTAAACACATTATCATTGAATGCATTGGATCAAACACTATTATACTACTACTGTTACAACTCATTGTTTTTAGAATTCATAGCACGCTGGATCAAACATCCTTTACAATTTGAGTCGGAAGTGAAAAAGTCAATCAAGAAGTACAGCAAGTTTCACATCAATTGCTCGATTATATTACACTCCTTGTCAAAATTGGTCAACATTTCAAAGGAGTTTTTAAATTTGTTTGAGCTCTTTTTAAACCAACACGACTTCTTTAATCAAGACTTGAAAACTTGTCACTCGCTAGAATTAGAATCCATTTTACTTGCATTTTACAGATTGGTTAAATATGATCGTCACAGATTTAACAAATTTATTATACCAGACATATTATATGACATTATCAAAGATGATTTCAGTCCAGTTTCGAAATTTTTGGCAATACAGATTATATCGATCTATTTACAAGCATCAGAAGTTTCACAGAATAAAATGGTTAAATCTCATCTTGGAAGCAATAACGAGTTAATTTCAGAGTATGAAAATGATAAAAACATCAATTATTATTTTATTGCATTATTGGAAGCAAAACGAATCTCCAATTTTTTGAGTCTACCATCGCATGAATTTAGTGTCAGATCTAAGGATGTCATAACAATACAGGCAGACGAATTCTCACCGCTTGTCACTTCTATATGTGGTGTTTTGATTCCTCATACAATAACGAGGTCATCACGTTCAGATCAAGATACAAAATTTGTTGCAACGAAATCTTCAGTTGAGTCTTTAAAGAAAATAGCTAGAGAAATTTGCTTAAACAAACCAGTATTGTTGCATGGTCCAGCTGGTGCCGGAAAGACGTTTTTGATAAATCAGTTAGCTCATTTTATGTCGTACACTGACTCGGTAGTCAAAATACATTTAGGAGAACAAACGGATGCAAAGTTGTTACTAGGTACATATGCATCGGGTAAAAAACCAGGTACGTTTGTCTGGAAAACTGGTGTTTTGACATCAGCTGTTCAACAAGGCAAATGGGTGTTGATCGAAGATATAGATAAAGCACCAACGGAAGTATTGTCGATACTTTTGACTTTATTAGAAAAGAGAGAATTGAGTATACCATCCAGAGGCGAAGTAATCAAAGCTAAAAACGGGTTTCAATTATTTTCAACTATACGTACTTCGAGTGAGAAAAAGACGTCTTCGTTGCCTGACATGATTGGATTAAGACAATGGGAATTGATCAAAGTTGAAATACCAAATGAAACAGAATTGAAGAGTATCTTGCTTACAAAATTTCCACTATTATCAAAGTTTATCAATGTCTTTATCAAATGTTTCCAGGAAGTTGTCAAAATCTATTCTTCAACGTCATTTATATCATTGAATAAAGGTTCGCATCCCAGAGTTATATCATTTAGAGATTTAATCAAATTGTGCTCAAGATGTAATACAATGTTCATCAACGAAGGTATACAAGACTCAAATCAATTGTTAGAATCTACTGTTTACGATAATGTCTTTGCCGAAGCAGTTGATTGTTTTGGTAGTTCAATCACAGAAAACCAAGCTTTGGAACCGTTGATCAAAGTCATTGGAGAGAATTTGGAGATTCCAACTTCAAGAATACAATTATTTTTATCAAAACATGCACCTGTATTTATAAATGACGATGAAAAGTTGAAAATAGGTCGGGCTTTATTGAAAAAGACTTCTTCGTCTACGCATATAAGAAAATCTTCTGGACATTCATCGTTTGCAAGAACAAATCACTCAATCAAATTGATGGAACAGATTGGGGTTGCTATTGAAATGGTGGAGCCTGTTTTGCTAGTTGGTGAAACCGGTACTGGTAAGACAACCGTGGTTCAACAAGTTGCCAAGTTGATGAACAAGAAATTGACCGTCATTAATGTGTCGCAGCAAACCGAGACTGGTGATTTGTTAGGTGGGTACAAACCGGTCAATACCAAAACGATCGCTGTGCCAATACAGGAGACTTTTGAAAATTTATTCATTGCTACGTTTTCAGAGAAAAAGAATGAAAAGTTCTCCAAGATACTATCAAAATGCTTCAATAAAAGTCAATGGAAGAACGTCGTTAAGTTATGGACAGAGGCATTTAAAATGGCAAAGGATATACTAGCGGATTCAAATTCTGAACCTGAAGAAGATGGCGCGCCAAGCAAAAAGAAGAGAAGATTAAAAGTACCTGAAAAGTCTAGTCTTTTGAAGCAATGGTTTGAGTTTGAGAAGCAAGTAAAATATTTCGAAACCCAGGCATCCACCTTAGACCAATCATTTGTATTCAACTTTGTTGAAGGTTCGTTGGTGAAGGCAGTCAGAAATGGTGAGTGGTTATTGCTAGATGAGTTGAATTTAGCTACATCCGATACACTAGAAAGTATAGCTGATTTACTTGCCGACTCGTCAATTCAAAGATCGATATTGTTAACTGAAAGAGGTGACACTGACTCAATAAGGGCTCATCCAGACTTTAGAATCTTTGGTTGTATGAATCCGTCAACAGACGTGGGCAAACGAGACTTGCCTTTGAGTATTAGGTCAAGATTCACCGAAATCTACGTACACTCACCTGATAAAGATATACAAGATTTGTTGGCTATTATAGACAAGTATATCGGTAGATTTGCAGTCAGTGACGAATGGGTTGGAAATGATATTGCTGAATTGTATTTGAAAGCCAAAGCATTGTCTGATTCGAATAAAATAGTTGATGGTGCAAATCAAAAACCGCATTTCAGTATACGTACATTGACAAGAACATTGGTCTATGTTTGTGACATTATTGGCATATATGGTCTAAGGAGATCATTGTATGAAGGGTTTTCAATGTCATTTTTAACCTTGTTGGATGGTAAATCGGAAGCATTGTTAAAACCGGAAATTTTCAAGTACACTGTTGGTAAGTTGAAAAACTCAAATTCAGTCATGAATCAAATTCCACCACCACCACCTTCTGGAGATTACGTTCAGTTCAAACATTATTGGATGAAGCATGGTCCTAAAGAAATTGTGCCACAACCACATTACATCATTACACCATTTGTCGAGAAAAATATGCTCAACTTGGTTAGAGCCACCGCTGGTAGAAGGTTTCCAGTTTTGATTCAAGGTCCAACATCGGCAGGTAAAACTTCCATGATCAACTATTTGGCCAATATAACGGGTCATAATTTTGTGCGTATAAACAATCATGAACATACTGATCTCCAAGAATATTTAGGTACCTACATATCAGACTCGCTGGGAAAATTGGTATTTAAAGAAGGGATATTGGTGGAAGCTTTGAGAAAAGGGTATTGGATTGTATTGGATGAATTGAATTTAGCACCAACTGATGTTCTCGAAGCTTTGAATCGTTTGCTAGATGATAATAGAGAATTGTTCATACCTGAGACACAAGAAACGATACATCCTCATCCTGATTTCATGTTGTTTGCAACTCAGAATCCACCTGGTCTATATGGTGGTAGAAAAATGTTATCAAGAGCTTTTAGAAACAGATTCTTGGAGTTGCATTTCGATGATATACCCCAGGACGAATTGGAAATAATCTTGAAGGAAAGATGTCAAATTGCTCCTTCTTATGGTAAGAAGATTGTTGAAGTTTACAGACAACTTTCAGTTCAACGTCAATCAACAAGGTTATTTGAACAAAAGAATTCGTTTGCTACGTTGAGAGATTTATTCAGATGGGCTTTGAGAGAAGCTGTTGGATATGAGGAATTGGCAGCTAACGGTTATATGTTATTGGCTGAACGAGTTAGAAAAGAAGATGAACGAGAAGCAGTCAAAGTGACAATTGAGAAAGTCATGAAAGTCAAATTAGACATGGATGAATATTATCTGAAATTAGAAGCTGAGATTGAACCGATTTTCAACAGTGATGATTCAATAGTTTGGACCAAAGCAATGAGGAGGTTGGCTGTTTTGGTTTATACGTCGATCAAGTATAAAGAACCGCTATTGTTAGTTGGAGAAACCGGTTGTGGTAAAACTACAGTGTGTCAGATTATTGCAAATTTTTTGAACAAGGAGTTGATTACTGTCAATGCGCATCAAAATACTGAGACGGGTGATTTGTTGGGTGCTCAAAGACCAGTTAGAAACAAAGTTGAAATACAAAGTTTGCTTATGAATAATTTGATGCAGCTATTCAAAAATTTGAATATTGAACTTCCACAACAGTTTACATTGGAGAATCTAGTCATCGAATTCAACAAGATTCAAAATGCCATACCTAAAGAGTACCAAGATTTAGCTGATGCAATTAACGAAGGTAGAAAAAATATGTCAGTTTTGTTTGAATGGAATGATGGTCCATTGATCAAAGCAATGAAACAAGGTGACTTTTTCTTGTTGGATGAAATCTCATTGGCTGATGATTCTGTGCTAGAAAGATTGAACTCTGTTCTTGAGCCTGAAAGAAGTATATTGCTAGCTGAAAAAAGTACCGACGATGCCTTTTTGATTGCAGCCAACGATTTTGAGTTTTTGGCAACAATGAATCCAGGAGGTGACTATGGTAAAAAGGAATTATCGCCAGCTTTGAGAAATAGATTCACCGAAATATGGGTACCGTCAATGGAAGATTTTGGAGATGTTTATCAAATAGTTGAGTCTAAATTGATTTTTAAAGAGTTGGCATCAAGCATTGTTGAGTTTTCAAAATGGTTTGCAAGATTTTTCGGTGGCGGTCATACTAATACTGGTATCATTTCATTGCGTGATATTTTATCGTGGGTATCATTTATAAACTCGTGTGGTGAAAAAATCAACCCTATTGCTTCGTTATACCATGGTGCTTCAATGGTTTTCATTGATGCTTTGGGAACCAACAACACGGCACATTTAGCTGAAAATGAAACGAGATTGAACCAAATCAAGCAAGACTGTATTGAAAAGTTGTCACAATTTGCAAAGGCAGATTTATTACAGTATCAAAATCAAGATATCGAAATCAATGATGACGATAAGCAGTTGACTGTTGGCTTATTCTCGTTGGCAATCAACCAAAGTCATAAGCATAATGCATCGTTCAATTTGCAAGCTCCAACAACAGCAGCCAATGCAATGAGGGTCATCAGAGCCATGCAAGTACACAAACCAATTTTGCTAGAAGGTAGTCCTGGTGTTGGTAAGACTAGTTTGGTCACGGCATTGGCTAAAGCAACAGGAAACGAGTTGATACGTATCAATCTTTCTGAGCAAACTGACTTGGTTGATTTATTTGGGTCCGATGCGCCAGCAGAAGGTGGTAAGGCGGGAGAGTTTGTTTGGCGTGATGCACCATTTTTGAGAGCAATGCAAAGAGGTGAATGGGTATTGCTAGACGAAATGAATTTAGCTTCGCAATCAGTGTTGGAAGGTTTGAACGCATGTTTGGATCATAGAGGTGAAGCATACATACCTGAGTTGAATAAATCATTCAAACGTCATGCCAACTTTACTGTTTTTGCTGCACAAAATCCACAGTATCAAGGTGGTGGAAGAAAAGGTTTGCCAAAATCGTTTGTTAATCGTTTTACTGTTGTGTATGTTGATACGTTGAAATCTCAAGATTTGAATTTGATTTGTCGACACCTATTCCCCACTGTTTCTGCTGAGGACTGTTCAAACTTGATTCAATTTGTTTCGTTATTGGAGCAAGAAGTTGTTGTTAAAAAGGCATGGGGTTCAGCTGGTGGTCCGTGGGAGTTCAATTTGCGTGATTCCTTAAGGTGGTTGAGCTTGTATACAGCAGGTGGCATTGCCAAGGATCTTCAGTTATCTGATTTTACAAACATGATTATATGTCAAAGATTTAGGAACAGTGAAGACAAATTGAAAGCTGTACAATTGTTTGAATCGGTATTTGGTCCAAGCATCAAACGTGACAACTATTTTTCAATCTCAGACACTTATATTCAAGCTGGTGGTTCAATCATGCCAAGGGATGATATTTTCCAGTATCAAGACAACCAACACTTGCTACCATTGCAATGTAACTTTGAATACATTGAAACTGCATTGAGATGTATTCAGCACAACATTCCATTGATCTTGGTCGGTGCTACAAACTCGGGTAAAACTGACTTGATTAGATTTTTGGCAACGTCAATTGGTGCTAAGCTAGATGAGTTTTCAATGAACAGTGATGTTGACTCGATGGATATTCTAGGAGGCTATGAACAGGTTGATTTGTCAAGAGAAATGAATGCAATTATCGAAAATGTGTTTGTGTTGATCAACCAAGTCTCAATTATAAACGTGAGAAACCAAGACACAAATCATGAAACTTTGGCTAAAGCATTGGAACTAATCAAATTCATCAATGATGGTAAAGTTACAATTGACTCATTTGAATCGTTCTATCAGTTGATTATTCAATTTTCAAAATTATATTCGTTACCAGAGACTTTATTACAATCAATAACCAATTTATTGAATAAGATCAGTGAAATTAAGACTGTCAAATTTGAATGGTTTGATGGATTGTTAGTCAAAGCTGTTGAAAAGGGTAATTGGTTGATTCTTGATAATGCAAACTTGTGTTCGCCTTCGGTGTTGGATAGGTTGAATTCTTTATTGGAAACAAATGGTAGTTTGATTATAAATGAATGCAGTTTACAAGATGGTCAGCCAAGAGAATTGAAACCGCATCCAAACTTTAGACTATTTTTGACTATGGATCCCAAGTATGGTGAGTTGTCGAGGGCAATGAGAAATAGAAGTATTGAGGTTTACATGGAACCGCTTCAGAAAAGAGCAACCACGTATGATGCAAAAGTTTTGAGCATAGAACATCAAGATGATGCAACATTGACTGATCAATTTGAAGAATTAAAACTTGACCAACAAAAATTGATACCTACTTCGCTTTACATTGACACAAATACGAGGTGTTATAGTTTGATTGAGGACATATTGATGCTTAATCCAGAATCACATGTGGGTCCATTATGGAGTATGATTCCGCTTTCAAATTTCAACATGATTAGCCAGTGGAATGATTTGGTTGTTGCAAGTTCTGAATTCGATAACAAACAAAGTGAAAAGGTTTTCCAAGATTTGAAATTATTTTCAAACTCGAATCTATTTGCAAAATTCGTACAGTTGTATCAAGAAGCCAACGATATTGGTAACCAGATTGCTGGAAAGGACATCAAATTCGGTATCAATCAATCTATTCATGCGTTATTGAACATGCACATCTCAGCAACTTTCATTGACAAATACCCAACTACAACTACTTTTGAATCAACAATATTTTTCGAAGTTGTAGATCAAATTGTATCATTGGAAGCTGCGTTGGAAAAAATTGCATTCGATGCTACGAATAAAAAGATTCATGATTTATCGTACATTGAGAGATCGACAGCTGTTGCTATTGGTCGAAACATCAAAAATATTCCTAGATTAGATGTTTATAATTTTGTCAAGCTGATTTATCAATACGTTTTGGCCACATTTGAAGCTGGAGTTGAAGAGTTGTTTTCAGATGTCATATTTGAACCAGTATACGAATTGATTAGACTTTGTTTCAATTTGATTGAAACTGCGCATGAACAGAGTGAATCGAAATTAAGAATCTATCAAGAATTGGTCAAACTTTGGTACGACAAATATTCACAATTGAGACATGTTGAAGTACACTCGAGTCATTTGAAAACTGCTATTGATGTTTTTGGTGATCAACTTGAATTGAAAACCGGGTTTTTAATGGGCGATATTTGGGATAGTTTTAGAGGCGTATATCCGCAAAATTTGGCATCTTGGGAATACGTGCAAAAGTTGAAGAAGTTAATTTCAGAATTCGATATTGTTTCAAGGAATCAATTCCATGAATCTTCAAGTGTGATTGCTACTTTTGCAGTCTCCATCAACGAGTTGTACACGTCAATTGTTTCGAATGATTATGATGCTGATGAATTGAATATTATTTTCGAGAAGTTGAACAATGAAATCTTGAATTTGAAACAAGTTTCGGATGCATTTGTGACTAAACGATCAAACAAGTTTCAAAGTGATTTTACAAATTTGACAAACATTATCAAAGCAAATGGTGCTACTAAACAACAGTTGATTGAGTTGTACATCTATTCTCAAGACTCGATGATTTCAATTTTCAATGAAAGATCGTATCCGTCTGTTTTGAACACCTTGTGGTTTAATGACGATGGAAGTATTGGATCCAGAGTTTCAGCATTATTTACAAATGAATTGACTCTTTCAATTTTGGAGAAATCGGTCAACTACAATCACACACTGGGAAAATTACTTGAACAGACCAATGCTGATTTGAAACAAGTTTCCAAAAGTTTGATTGATTATTCTGGTTATATCTTAAGTGATCAAAAGAATACATTTTCAAATCTATTAATATCATGGATCAAATCAATTTTGAAATTACAAGGTATTGAAGAAGTAGTTTTAAAACAAGATGGAATCGAAAATATATTGACAAACTTGAATGAAAATGTGGTTGAAATCTTCAAAAACTTTATTTTACCTGCATTTTATTTAGCTCATCAAACTGATAGTTTGTTGACGTTGGCTAAAGCTTGGATATTTTTTTCATGTGGTATGATTCAATTGTATGTGCCTAACATTCCATATGATCCAGCAATTAAAGAATACGTCATTTATAAAGTTTACCAGGATCAGAAAGAATCAGCTGAAACTCTTGTCGAATCTTGGAAGAATACAAGACAGGTGTTTAGTGGTGATGACGAGATTTATTTAGAATCTACATTGATTAAAGATATTCGAACGCCAAGCAATCCACAAGTGTATCGTGACACCAATTCAAAATCTATCGATGGGTTATTTGAAGAATGGAACTCAATAATGGAATCTTCGATTGATATTGTCCATGTTGAAAAATTGTTATCTTCAGCAATCAATTATTCGGAGTCAAGCAATAACGAGATTCAAATGTTTCAAAACAATACGTCACAGTTTTTGTTGAGAATGAGCGAGAAGTACTTTCTTTACTCCGACCTTAATGAAATCTTGCATGGTTACATTTACGGTTTGAAATTGGGTTTTGATTTGATGAGCACAAGCAATCATACTGGTAAATTCGATTATGCTAAAGATTGGTCGGTGAGAGTTTCGGAATTTACAACGTTGGAGAAAATCAAGCAAATATTTCCAGCTGCTCAAAAATTCAGCAAAAGAATTGGTGTTGATGATTCAAGCAGCGAAATGTTGATGTCGTATTTCATGAAACTTGGTTACATTCATGAGGATTCCAACGAAATCTTAGTACAGGCTATACAAGCGTTGTATTACCGATGGTCATTGCGTAGAATCAAGGAAGAAAAAGAAAATATTCAACAAGGTAGTATGTACAAGTATGATGATGCCGATGACGATATTGAAGGTGACTTCAAGAAACTATTCCCTGATTTCGAAGATGTGTTGAATTTGAGTGATGGAATTAAAAAGAATAATCAGAGTTTTGAATCGATTTACGAAAACATAGCTGTATCATACATTGACCGGTTTTTGGATAACAAAGAATTTAATATTGAGCAACTTGCAAGCCAAGGTTGTGAAGTAGTGTCGAGTTTAAAGAAGTTTGATTTGAAATTGAATGAGAATAATCCATCGGGCTTGTCATCATTGATAAATTTGTTAAGTAACACTTACAATAAGTTTACTCACGATCAAAAAGATTTCAATTTTTACCAGGAGAGTAATATTCATCAAGTCAAGAATGCAGTTCAAATCATGTCGAATTTGTTGATTGCTGCGAAAAACTTGTTGAGTCAATGGCCTGAACATGCTACATTAAGAGATATTGTGTTTTCAACAAATGAGTTTTTATCGTATCCTATTGCGTTGCCATTGGGTAGGTATTTACAGAAGTTGGAACAAATCTATACTTTTATCGCTGAGTGGCAGAAATTTGCTTCTAGTCAAGTCTCGTTGAAGGAGCATTTCGACACTTTGACCAATTTGATTGTTTCGTGGAGAAAATTGGAGTTATCAACTTGGAAATCATTGTTTTCATTTGAAGAGAAGGCAATTGAAAGAAACGTGGGTAAATGGTGGTTCCATTTATTAGAAGTCATTATCATTCCGTTGTTGAGTGATAGCAACGAAAATTCAGATGTTCAAATTTTGTCTGCATTGAATGTTTTCATGAGTAAAGTGAATTATGGTGAATACAAAACAAGATTGAATTTATTGAAAGCGTTCAAGAACCATGCTATATCGATAGATGTCAACAACTCAATTGTCGATTCGTTAACAAACTTTATCAACTTTTATCAGCAATTTGAATCTATAGTTGAAGACAATATTCAAGTTGTGAGGAAGAAATTGGAAAAAGATATTTCTGAAGTCATCTTGTTGGCAAGTTGGAAAGACGTCAATATTGATGCGTTGAAGCAAAGTGCACGTAGGTCACATAATAATTTGTACAAGATTGTCAGAAAGTATCGAGCATTGTTAAGTACTCCGGTACAGTCAATTATTGAACAAGGTTTGTCAGCTGATTTCAAGGTCAATTCTACACTTGTGGAAATACCAACTGCGCAACAACTTGTTGTTGATCTAGAGGAACAATCTGTGGTTAAAACTATATCAACATGGCAACAGAGACCAGCTAGACTTCAAAACATTGGCATGGTGGATAAAAACATGAAAGTTTATATTGATCAAGTTTCGAATGAAAATTTACCTCAATTGTTGGAATTTGCAACTGAATTGGTTGATGATATGGAAAGATTGAGAAAAGAAACTCCATCCACATACAAGGAGGATAACAAAAAATTGGTTGCTGCTTTGAAAACACAAAAGAGAAAGTTATTGAGTGATACATTGAAAAGTTTGAGACAGTCCGGTTTGAAGTTGAGCTTACGTTCAGATATTCTTTCTACTCAAAACACAGTCAACTTGGTTTTATCAAATTCAGTGACCTTTGAAAATACTTTGGCACAAGGTTGCGATGGTTATTATTTTAAGATTTTGGATCTTTTGCCAAGGTTGAGGAGCTCAGTAACTACAGCAACCGAAGATGTTCCACAAGTTGATATTGAAAAAGGACTAGCAGTTGCAGAAAATTTAGTTCACTCATTAGTTGTCAACCGTGTTCCATTGAAAAACTTTGCAACTCAATTTGAAAAATTATCAGTATTGTATTCTAGCTTTTACAACGTTGCCAATTTGAATAATTTACTGGATGGTGTTGTTGCCGTTAGTTTGAAAAAATCGGTAGCTGAGAATATTGAATCAATTAGGAAATTGAAATTCTGGTTACCTAAGTTACTTGATTATTCATTAACAACAATAAAATCAATGAATTCGTTTGGATATAATTTCAGCTTAGATTCATTCTACGATTTGAAAAATAAATTGTCAAACTTGGAAATTCCACACGAATTGAATGTTTTCACAAGAGTTCATACCGATTTGATAAATAAATTTTCATCATTCCAATCGCAATTGATTTCAAATTTGAGCAAATGGCAACTGGAAAATCAACAAGCTTCATTTATCGTTGATTTGATCTTCAGTTGGATACAAAGTAATGACAAGGTTGAAACTATAGAAAATTCAACAAGTTTGAAGTATTTGGAAAACATCGAATCGGTTGAACATGAATTCAGAAATATCAGTACATCGATTATTGTCGCTGTTCAAAAAGTGTTGAGTTGTCAAACAGAAGAGATCACTAGAGATGATGACAATTGGTTAGTTTCATCTCAGCATCGTGTTGCGCAGTATGTCAAAAGTCTTCATTTGAAATCGATAGTTTCAAAATTGCAAAAATGTGTTACAGTATGTACCAGTTTGGAACACAATTCGCAATCATCAAAATTGGTGTCTGCATTAGCTTCATTCACATTACCCTTGATCAACCATTATTTCAATCTTTGTGGGGTGTTGTTCAACTTGTCACGAACCAACTATGCCAATCTTTCAAAAGCAAGTTATATTTTATCTAATTCGCTCTACACATTAGCTACAAAAGGATTTTGTTCACCAGAACCACCACAGGAACAAAAAGATGATAACAATTTACAAGAAGGTACTGGATTAGGTGATGGAGAAGGGATGAATAATAATTCTAATGATGTTGAAGATGATGAGGACTTGACTGAGGATGCTCAACAAGCAAACGAAGAACAAAAGGAGAAAGATGATGGCGACGAAGATCAAAATGACGATGCAGTTGATATTGAAGGCGACATGGCTGGTAATTTAGAAGACGCAAGTGATCAAGACGATGGAGATGAAGATGAAGATAATAAAGAGGATGAGGAAGAATTGGATGAGGAAATTGATGATATCGATGACCTCGATCCCAACGCAATTGATGAGAAAATGTGGGATGAAGAAGCAAAAGAAAATAATAAAGAAAAAGATGCAGACAAATTGCCTGAGACTGCAAATAATGACGAGAATATGGAGGCAAATGAAGATGAAGAAGAGAAGAAGCAAGAGCTGCAAGATAATAATAACAAAAATGATGATGATGAGCCACAAGATGAGGATGATGGAGACGAAGAAGATGACGAAAAAGATGTTGGTGAACAAGAAGATGAAGTTAAGAATCAAGAAAATGAACAATTGGAAGAAAATGTGCCTGAGACTGAAACGTTGGACTTGCCAGAGGATATGAATTTGGATGGTGAAGAAGAAGATAACGGCAATGAAGAAGATCAAGACGAGGATGTTGACGATAAATTGGATGATTTGAATGAAGAGAGCAAACAAGAAGTCGATGACGACAGTAAGGATGATGAGAATCAGCAATTGGACAATGACGGCGAAGAGGATGAAGATGAGGAGATGGAGGATGCTGAAGAAGAACAAGAACAAGAAGATACTGAGAAGCAGGATTTGGCAGCTGACGAAAACGAGATCAATGAAGATGGTATGGACGAATCAGAAGATGATACTGTTGGTGAAGATAAAACAAATGAAAAGGACCAAGGTGGTAACGATGAAGATCAAGAAGATGAGTCGAGTGCAGAAGGTGTTGAAGGTAACAACGACGTTGATGCAGATGATGTTGATATGGACTCTGCTGTTAAACAAGAGGCCGGTGAAAAAGGTGATGGTGCAGATAATCAAATCATGGAAGAGAATGATGATTTGGGTGCTGCTGGTAATGCGTCCTTACAACAACAACAGCAACAACAAGATCAAGATCAACAAGATAGCAACATGAAGCAAGAGGATGATGAGTCTAGGTCAAAAGCGAATGAGTCTTTGAAACAATTGGGTGATTCTTTGAAAGAGTTTCACAGACGTAGACAAGAAATCATTGAGTCGAAACAACAGGAAGAAGAAGATGAAAAGGCTGACGAATCAGCTAATCAAAGACCAGATGAATTCCAACATGTCGAAGGTGAAAATGCAGATTTTGACACTCAAGCTTTAGGTGCTGCTGATAACAAAGATCAAGTTCAATCAATTGATGAAGACAAAGCAATTGATGATGATGAGGACCAAAACATGGATGATAATGAAATTGAAAATAAAGAAAAACCTCAGATTGAACAAGAAGAAGAAGAAAACGACGAAGCAGTTGATCAAATGCTGGATGCCAATGACGAAAATCCTGATGTTGATTTTGAAGGTGAAACCAAGACTGGATATATTGGAGAAAGAAACAATAATGAAAAGTTTGAAATTGAAATGGATCAAGAAATTAAAGATGAAGATGATCTGAATCTTGACCTGGAAGTTGACTCAAATCAAGAGATTGTCGAATTGGATGAATTTGATGACCAAGCACCGATATCAATGAATGAAGCCAGAGATATATGGAAACGTAGTGAATTAGCTACGCAAGAATTAGCGTCCGGGTTATGTGAACAGTTGCGTTTGATTTTAGAGCCTACTTTAGCAACAAAGTTGAGAGGAGATTATAAGACAGGTAAGAGGTTGAATATGAAACGTATAATACCTTATATTGCATCTGATTTCAAAAAGGACAAAATCTGGTTGAGGAGAACAAAACCTTCGAAAAGACAGTACCAAATCATGATTGCGGTTGATGATTCGAAATCAATGATGGAGAGTAAGTCGACTGAGTTAGCCTTCCACAGTATCGCTCTTGTGTCGAAAGCATTGAGTCAATTAGAAAGTGGTGGTTTGTCCGTTGTCAGATTCGGTGAAGACGTCAAGGTTGTTCATTCTTTTGATAGACCGTTCAACAGCAACTCGGAAACTGGAGCTAAAGTTTTCCAATGGTTTGATTTCCAGCAGACCAGAACAGATATCAAACAATTGTGTCAGCAGTCTTTGAAAATATTTGAGAATGCAAGAGCAACAAACGCTAATGACTTGTGGCAATTGCAGATCATATTGTCCGATGGTGTTTGCGAAGACCATGAGACGATTTTATCAATGGTTAGAAAGGCAAGACAAGAGAAGATTATGATGGTGTTTGTGATTATCGATGGTATAAACTCAAAAGAATCAATCATGGATATGCAACAGGTGAGTTACACACCCGACGCAACTACTGGACAATTGAATTTGAAAGTTGACAAATACTTGGATAGCTTCCCCTTTGAGTTCTACGTTGTTGTTAAAGATATAAACGAATTACCAGAGATGTTGTCATTGATCTTGAGACAGTATTTTTCAGAAGTGTCATCTGTATAGAATTATTAGAAAATAAAGAAGTCGTTTTTAGTAGCAATTTAAATTTGTATTTTTCTAAAAACCGTATATATATTTATTATACCCTTAAAAATGGACCCCCCCAATTATATTATATTAAATTAAATTAAATTAAATTATTAATAAAGCTCTATAATTTCACTCTTGTATTAGTTATTTGTTTTTTTATTATTTTTTTTTTATTTTTGTTTTTATGCATGTATTTTTTCTTCTCAGTTTTTCTTATTGATCATAACCTTTGCAACGACTATGGACATGTCGTCAACTTTGCCACCTTGGCTTTGTTGATGGGCAATCTCTTTTAATGAGTTGACTTTTTCGTTGTATGGAGTATAGGCATAATCGTCAAATGCAACTTCCTTGGCCTTTGTTAACAATTTATTTGCAATATTCTTGACACCATTATTCTTCTTGGATAAGAATTCCTGTAGATAGTCAACAATCTCCCAGTCATATAAGTTGTCAGATACGCCATCTGAGCACATGACGATATAATCGTTTTCTTGTAGTTTGAAACTTTCAATCCATGCAACATCAGATGGCAAATGGTTTAAAGTATGGGTGCCGATTTGCTGTGGACACAACTCGCTGATCATTTGCTCTTCATTAGCTTTGATGATTTTGCCATCTCTGATGATAAATATTCTTGAATCACCAATACTGCACATTATCAATAAATCGCCACTCAACATCGCCAAAGTCAAAGTTGAGGAGCCAGATAATTTCTGCAAGTCCATCAAGTGTGACGTATGCAAGTATGAATCATCCAAGATTTCCTGGATGTCTCTTCTTTTCAAATGATGGGGTGCGTGGTTGATCTTGTACTCGGTCATCAATCGACTAAAGGTCTCGACCATGGATCTCGACCATATACCTGAGTTGGACAATTCGCCCTCGCTTTCCCACCCAGAAACACCGTCTGCCACTGCAATAACGGTGGGCGACACCAACATTGCATCGTCGCCTGCTTTGATGCTCAAGGTGTCGCTGGGCGAGCCATGGGGTCTCCTTCTTGGCAATAGCGTGTTAAGGGTAGTTGGATCGGTCAAATCACTCAACGAATTGATCGATGGCACAATAGAATCAGAGTGATAACCAAATGATGCGTAGCCAAAATCAAACTTGAACTTATCGCAAGAAATCTTCTTCAACTGCTCTTTTGTAATCAAAGGATACTTGATATAGGGGATCACTTCGTCGACTGAATGTTCATTTTGATGATGGTCTAAGTCTCTGAACCCTAGAAAGAAGTTTCTTGCGCCTTTGAATAAGCTAGAGTTGTGGTAGTTTCGAGCCAATAAATTTGTAAACGATGATGATAATTTCAAAGTCGATATTCGTTTATGAGTGGGTAGTAGTAGACGCAGTAGCGAGATGTGCTGCTTTTTCAACAACAGCGGTAACATTTGTGAATGGAAAACAAACTAGCAAATGGTGTGAGATTGTAGTAAAATAGCAAAGATGGATTTGGATATTGAGTGAATGACTAAAGTTGAACTGTTAAACACCTTGGATGAGAATGTGGAAATCGAGAATTACAAATTGTGAGGTGATAAAGTGAAGCCGATGGAGTTGGTGGTGTGGTTGTATAACAAAAAACAGATATTGTGGAATATCTGTAGAGAAGGGTGTGGAAGTGTATATATATATATATATAAATATAAATATAAATATATAAAATATATGTATGTGTGTATGGATAATATATAATGTAGAATATACAATGATATGTACTGTGTATATATATATATATATAGATGTTTGTATGGTATTGTGTGTCAAAAGATAATAACCTAACAACAGAGAAATATGCAAAAAGAAACTAAAAATAAAAAAAAAATAAAAAAAAAAAAAAGAAAAAATAAAAAAAGTGTAAAAATTGAGGCTTTCTTTCCCTACTCATTTGGGACATCAACCTCCAAACAGTTACCTGCCAAACTGAACCAAGGTTTAAGTGGCAGATGATATGATTATTGTATTATGTCAACTAACAAAGTGTTGATTTTAAGAAACTAAATTTCTACTGGTTATATTTCCATTTATTATATTGGCAATATTAAGGGAGCATCAAGAGAGGGGTATACAAAGAAAATCAGGTGTCATACGTGTTTTTATAGTGCTACCAGTTGCATATACATTTTCTCTTATTGTCCTTTTTTTTTTATTTTTTTATTTTTTGCCAGCTCTTCGGAGTATCCCTCCATTTCCCCTCTCTTACATTGTACCCAAAATTACTACTTTTCGAAAAGACCTTTTAGCCTAATTTTTTTTCCCATTTCTATGCTATAGACTATTGATGTTACTGTAACAGGCGACATATATACGGTATATTATAACTGTATTTACTGATGTAACACCAGACTCGATTTCAATAACTGGTGTGAAAAAATTTTAACCATTAATTAAATTGTACTAGTGCAGTATTACTTATTAAAGATCCCGATTCCGATCTGTTCAATGCTCGAAACGTCTAGAACAAGACACTACTCATGTTTCTTTAAACGCTAATTGCTGTTTTAAGTAATTCTCAAAGCCGCATAATTGCCACAAACATCATTTTTACAATTAAAAATTTCCAATGTTCCTAAATTATCCGACACAACGCAAAATATTTTTTTTTTTCTGAAAAGACGCAATTGTCGGAGCTTCTCGTCTCAATTATAGCTGTTATTTTGTATATTGTGACCGTGTTTTGTGTTTAACTGACCGACTTCCAACTCCGAAACTGTCGATACTTTACTGTCGAAAGAGAAGCAATGTGAATTATATCAAAATGATGACAATAGAGCTAATCAGGTTAGTTTTGTTGTGATATCGTTTTGATTTGATCCAGCCGCGAGTATTTGCAGTTAATATTAATCTAGATGTAATAAATGTTTACAGAAGCTATTGAACTCCAAATTTGAAAAAAAAAAGGACTATTTTGTGAGTTTTTCTACTCTTTATCTCATCTCATCGATATGTTTGGGCTTAGACGTTGTGGGTGCAAAAATGTTCTTTTTTTTTTGCGACTATATTGGATTATGTCTTGGAAAACAAATTTTCTACCTTTATTGAATATATATGTATATCCTTAGTGAATGATTGACATTCTTATGTTGCACTGCAAAATAAGGAATTGTACAATAATTATTCTTCTTGTAAGAGATTTACGGAGCTGAAATTCCAACAAAACGAGAGTTTCAATAACAACGTGAATATATTTCATACTAATTATTTACAACTGCAGAATGGATGGTTTCATAAGGTGGAACAAACCCAGTATGGATTTTGAACTGTGCTTCACCTTGATTCACCAACATTTCAACACCAGGGATTACTTTCCATTGGTACTCTTTTTCTGCCAACTCCATTATTGGAGTTACTCTAGGTTTATAACTTGCCTCCAACAATGTCGATTTATTTATGGAATCATCTTTTCTTGCCAACAATAATTTGATATTCTTCAACAATGCTTCATCGATTGGTTTATCTGCTGGAATACAAGAAACAATCAACGACAAGGATTCAACTTGCTTGACTTTTTCATCTGTGTCTAAAATCTCTAAATTGTAAGCACTCGAGAATGAAGACTTGATTTCCTCTAATTTCGAAGCAGTACGGTTTATAAGGTAAATTTTGCTACATCCCATTTTATGCAATGCGAAAATGGCAGCCCTTGACGTACCGCCACCACCAATTACTAACCCATTGGTATTATTGGTTGGGATAGACACGCCTGATCTCTTGAAGGAATTTTGTATACCAACCCAATCGGTGTTATCACCAAAATATGTTGTTCCTTTTGGAACCAAAGTATTTACGGCACCAATGGTTTTGGCAGACTCTGATAATTCGTTACAATACTTCATTATGTCCAACTTCAATGGCATTGTAATTGCCAAACCACCAAAGTTTTTATCCTTTATAATTTTCTCGTAAACTTCATCAACGTCTTGTGTGTCAAATCTATCAAACTTGTATGGCAAGTTCAAACTCTTGTATGCTGAGTTATGCAAGTCTGGAGATTTTGAGTGCTCAACTGGTGATCCAATGACGTAAAACTTCAATTCTTTAAAGCCACCAATGTCAAAAAATGCTTGGTTTATTTGTTTCAACGACAACTGGCCTGTTCCTGGTGGTTTGTTGGTAATCAAATCATGAGTGATTGGTGTGAATGTTTTGTTCAACACTCTTGACAACTTGCCTAAAGGTCCCATGTTGATGGCAATCAAGGGTTTCAAAACGTTTGATGCTCTGAAAGTTTCCAATTTCAAATTATCTTCAAAATCATTGGCATTGCCAACTAATTTTATCACATCGGCTTTCAACGAAACTCCCTGGTTATATTTGTGCTGCCATTCGACGTTGTCCCATTTCAATTCGCCGGTAAAATCATGATGTGAGGCAATAATTCTGGTGTTTCCACGTTTACTCAATACTTCTTCAATCAATCCAACTGGGTAGGTCAATTGTAGGTCAATAAAGTCAACACCCAATTTGATACCAAGCAACAACAAGGATTTAATCTCGTCTAATTTCGAATCATCAAATGATCCACCTTGTGATTTAGTTCTAATTGTGTAAATTATTGGCAACTCGTTTGATTTTCTCAACAAAGCCAATTGGTCAGCTATAAATGTTGGATCCTGACTTTTCAATAAATCGACCCTCAACTCAACACCGTTTGTACCTGCTGTAAGCTCGGGCAAAATGTCAATAGCTTCCTTAACATCGCCATAAGTCAAAGTAATAAATGATGAACGACCAGTTGGGATTTGTGGTTTGGCTAATCCAGTGATAATCTTGATATAGTTGATAAACGAATTTTTCAAGTGGACAAACTCTTCTTGGTTCGAGCAATGAGTTGAGTAGAAATGATAGTTTGAACATTCATTATACCATTTTTCTCTTTTAATCCAAACGTCCTTAATTTCATTTGAATAAGCTGGTCTAGTGGTGTCAGCACTCAAGAAATTGACGGTTTCATCCAAGTCACGATGCAAGTGCAAAACAATTCCGTTTGAGTTGACGTACTTCTGCAATAAATCTCTTGATTCTTTGGTTTCAACCACTCCTCCACCGGTTGACAAAACATATCCTTTAGGGAATTTCTCAAAAACCTCTTTGACTATGGCATACTCTTGCTCTCTAAAATGATCCCATCCTTTTTCCTTGATGAGCTCCTTGATATCCACCTGTAATTTCTCTTGCAAATAGTCATCCAAATCTAAGAATTTGTAGTTCAAAAAGTTGGCCAACCACTTTGACAATGTAGTTTTTCCAGCAGCTCTCATTCCAATGACAACAATGCTTTGGTCGTTTACTTTTGTGACTGATTCCTGAATCTCCTTTGATGGTTCATATCCGGTTAACTCAACATTAAACTTGGAGTGCAAGACATCCCACCACCCGGGCCATGTCTTACCTGTGGTGGATCTCTCCAATATCAATACTGGCTCTTTACAGAACCCAGCCAATAATGAAAAAGACATTGCAACTCTATGGTCATCATAAGAATCAATACCTCTTTTCGACACTTTTGGAGTTTCCAATGAGTGATAATCAACGCCTTCAATTTCAATACCGTCGGGTAACTCATTTGCTTTCACGCCAAATTTGGCCAATTCAGTAATCATGGCTTCGATTCTATTACATTCCTTGACTCTTTGGTTTGCAATACCTGTGATTTGCGTTTTGCCACCATTTGCAATAGCAGCTACTACCGATGCAGTCAAAAATGCATCTGTCATTGGCTCCATGTCAACGTGTGGTAATGGTTTAAGTTGCCCCTTTGGTGGTCCTGTAACAGTTGTTGAATTGGCAGACTGCTCAACTTTACACCCCATTGGCTCCAAAACATCAACTGCAAATCTTGCATCACCTTGCAACGATGCAGAGCCAATGTTTGGAACAGTACATGACGTTCCCGTCATCGCAGCAAACGCCAATGGATAAGTAGCCGATGAAGCATCTGACTCAATGACATATTCGCGTGGATTTACGTACGTGCCTTTTGGTATATGATAAGTATGTTCCTCAGTCTTTGATTTTGTCACTTCAATTCCAAATGATTTCATCATTTCACATGTCATGTCTATATATAATTGAGATATTGGTTTGCCGCCAACCAATGATAATGTGACTGGTTCTTTTGCGTATGGCGCACACATTAATATCGATGAAACATACTGTGATGAAATTGTAGCTGCCAATTCAATTTTACCACCTTTCAACCCGTTGCCAGCGACAATTTTCAAAGGCAAAGATCCTTCTTTATTAAGATACTCTATCTGTGAACCGTTTGCAGTTAAAGCGTCAACCAATGGACCAATTGGTCTTTCTTGCATTCTTGCATTACCTGTCAATACCACATCTTTTGAAGCGTCACTGGTATTAACTAACGATGCAACAGTGGTTAAAAATCTGGACGCAGTACCTGCATTACCCAAGTACAATTCTTCGGAGCAAGTCTTCAAATCACCACCGTTACCGGTTATGACTAGCGTTTCACCGTTATCTTCCAACTGTATGTCAGCACCTTTTAATAACGAAACAGCATCCAACATGTGCTTGGTATCGTCTGAATGCAATAGGTTTTTGATCCTGACTGTTCCTTTACCCAATGCTGCTAATACTAAAGCTCGATTAGATATGGATTTGGACCCTGGAGGAATAATCACACTTGACTTTGGTATCTTTGAATCATCAAATGGATGCACCAAAACTTCATCGGTTAAGACAAATGACAAGTCTTGTTTCGAGATTTCATGAGCCTTCAATTGATAACACTTACCTATGCTTTCCAACACGACCGATCTTATTTTACTGCCGTCATTCTTTTTATCAATTGCCATTTTTTTCAACAAAATATCAATGTTCAAATGATGACGTTTAACGCCAATTTTCTTTAAAAATGATTTATCGTCGACTGATATTGGCAAGCCGTAAGCTGCCAAACATTTCGAAAGTCTTGCAACAGCTACTGGTGGTAAAACCCCCAAGTATCTGGATAACTCTGCTTCTTTAATCATACCTATCGAGACACACTCACCGTGTAGAGCCTCTGGGAACAATACTGCTTCGATTGCATGACCTATAGTATGACCGAAATTCAACAAGTTTCTGAGACCTGCCTCCTTCTCGTCATTCGAAACAACATATGCTTTAACTCTAACACTTCCCAAAACGGTTTGCACCAATTCTTGTTTTATACTGCTAAGATCCAACTCCTTTGATGTAACAACTTCGAGAAATGTCTTACTGAAAGCCTCCAAACGTGTAAACTCTTTTTCGTCCCAAATGGCGGCTGTTTTGATGACTTCGGCCATCCCGTTGATAAATTGTCTGGTTGGCAAGGTTTCCAAGAATGAAACATCACAGAAAACATACTGTGGTTGATAAAATGCACCAACAAAGTTTTTACCCAAGGGTGTATCAATTGCGGTCTTACCACCAACAGAAGAGTCAACCATTGCTAATAGTGTCGTTGGGACTTGCACCACTCTGACTCCTCTCATGAATGTGGCTGCGACAAAACCAATCATATCTCCGATTACTCCACCACCAACTGCTAAAATGACGGTGTCTCTCGTACAACCTTGTTGCAACAAGTAATCTTCGACTGCGGCTTTTGTTTGTCTGGTCTTGTTGTTTTCTCCCGGTGAGACATAATATTTCAATAGTCTTGACTCGGGTCTCTTTTGTTTGAGTAACGTTTGGAAATCCAGAACCAATTTCTCAAATGGTTTTGTACTTGCCATGTTTGTATCTGTGATTATCACATAGGTAGAAGACTTCAATTCAGAGATGACTTCATTCACTATGTGATCCTGGATATTGTAACCAACATGTATGGTTTCCTTACCCAATATGGGCACCTTGTGAATTGACATAGGGGGGGGTCGGTTGGTTGAATGTGTATGAGTCAAACTGAAAACTTTTTTTTTTTTTTTTTTTTTCGTAACTTTCATCTCCATAGTCCTATTTAGGACCGATTCAGCTTAGACTGCGAACACTTGAAAAATTAGCTTTATACGTTTATTTATTCTATAGTGGTTTTTATATACTCAAAACAATCATCTTTTGATAATGTCGGATTGTCCAATTGCCATACCAATACCTCATCTATAACTGTTTTCATCCAAGGACCAGGCTTTTTGTTTAGTCTCGCCTTCAATTCTTTACCATCTAGTATTGGTTTCACCAAATGAACGTCATTTAGATCTGACTCATCAATGTGAATCAACAAATTTTCATACTTTTCAATCACACTCTGTATTTTATTGTTCACGTTAGGGTCATTAATCAATTCTTGCGCTTGTTCGGGGTAAGGCACGAGGTTATCACTGTAGTGGTGATTCAAATCAACTCCATGTATACAATCTAGAAATGCCAACACTAATAAATTCAATGAGGCAAAGTCGGAAAATTTCCGTAAATATAATCCCAACTGCGATCTTTTGACCTGCAAACCGTTAAATAAGTCGTCCAAGATTTGTCTGTCGGTGAGATTGATCGCTGTCACCTTGGTTATGTCGTTTTTCTTTGACATTAAACCTAATCTCATGAGGTTCATGAATACACCGGTATTGCTTGTGTTTGTCGGCAATGGTTGTACTGCTGAATACGGGTGTAGAATTATAGATAGCCAAAATACGTTCATCCAATCTTCGTTTTTCAATAAACTCGACAACTGCTGTTTAAGTTTATGGGTGTGCTTGATTATCGAATTCTTAAAACTAGGGTAGATCAAACTTGAAATGACCAAATGTTTTGGGATTCTCTGACATGCATGCTCTAATGACTCTTTATCGAACTCATTCTCTAATTGTGGAACATAGAAGATGCTATGTACCAAATTGGTATAGTTAATTAAGTGTAAGCCATACCCTGGATTTTGGCTGGTCAAAATCTTTCTCAATTCAGTCTCAATTCTTTCTTTACTGATCTTGGTCAGCAAAGCCTCCTGGTTGTGGATTTCTTTCATTGCGTTCAATGTCTCGGTTTCAATGATGAAATTGAACTTACTGGCAAACCTAATCAATCTGATGATTCTCAACGGGTCGTCTAAAAATGTCTTGACTGGTGACAACGGCGTTCTCAAAATTCCACTCTGTAGATCTTGCAAGCCTAACCCGGTGAAATCTTCAATCTTATCCTGGTTCAAGTTATAGAATAATGCATTCAAGGTTGCATCCCTCCTTTTTGCATCCTCCTCAGGTGTGCCAAACTCAATTGAAG
Source organism: Insectozyma sakaeoensis (assembly GCA_030569255.1). Lineage (NCBI taxonomy): Eukaryota > Fungi > Ascomycota > Pichiomycetes > Serinales > Debaryomycetaceae > Insectozyma > Insectozyma sakaeoensis. The sequence goes on along the minus strand of JAJMKJ010000004.1, from coordinate 29,124 downwards.
GTACCCTGCTATCATGGGTGTACTCCTCCGATCTCAAGTTGACAAAGTCAATATCCATCCCGTATAGTTTTGTCGTACAAGTCTCCAAATGTTTAGATTTCTCAGGATTCATCTTGATCGTATGAACATGGTTTGCCTTGAAATCAGGAACGTTTTCTTTCAAGTACGCTTGCAATCCACTAGCAAATTCCTCACCCGTTAGATGATTGATGGCGATATCGATATCATGACTTTCGTTCCCTAACAATTTATCTCGTACCCAACCACCAGTAATTCTTAGCTCTAATGGTGTTTGGTATTTGTTGTTTGAATCGTTGTAGTAATTACAATAATTGACAAGCAAATTTCGTATCTTAGTCTCCGAGTCCGATAAATTGATAGATTCGTTAATTGTGCGTTTCATAGTATGTAGTTGTTTAAATACAATTTTAAACATTCATTTACAAAAAATTAAAGACGTAGTTGCATCGAGTGTTTTGCAAAAAAAAATTAAAAATAAATATGACACAATAATGCAAAAAAATTGAATGGTAGGGGAATCGAACCCCTCTCACCTGCTTGGAAGGCAGGTATAATAACCACTATACGAACCATCCGAATAGGCCAAATCACCTATTTTCAAATTTGACGGATTTTACAGCCTTTATAAAATTTAAATTAAACCCATTTTTCCACATTTGCTCCTTGTGAATTTTTTGTATAAAAATCAATTTAAGAATCAATTTAAAGCAAAAATAGAAACGTAACTAGTTTAATGACTTTAGAATAATATTCTTTGATTATCAAATGTCGAAATATTTGAGTTTTTAAGCATATAATCTGTATCAATACTTTTAGTAACATTGTAGCTGAAAAAATTTGACAAAAAACTTACAAAATTCATAAAAAGCAACGAATAAAGTTAGAAAAATACGCACTTATGTCATTTTTAAAATAAAATGTTATCTTGCAAAAATTAGTGTTATTAGTAATGACCCATAATTGTGCTATTATAATTATCAAGGTAGATTGGTTTATTAATCCTTGTATTGTGCCTTAGCGCAACCTTGGACTATCGTAATTCAAGATCTTTTTTTTTTGCCTTGTCTCAACAAAAATTACCTCCACATTTTAAGCATACCAATTTCTAAAAAGGGTGAAAAGATGGACGAATACGACAATACAGACATAATAAATAACAATATAACGCATTTCAACTTAACTGATGATATGGAAGGCCCCGACTTGAGGAATATAAAATACAAATCCACAACTGATCACTTAAATTGTCCCATATGTCAACAGCCTTTCATCAACCCATTAACAACAATTTGTGGACACACATTTTGTAAAGAATGCATATTTGAGTGTTTCAAAATGTCAAAGGATGGAAATGGAAACGTGAATTCGGGGTTTTGTCCCCTAGATCGAACGCCGATTGATTCAAAGAATATCAATGACCTATTTCCAACACCATTAATAATTGCAAATTTGATTGATGATTTGAAAGTCTACTGCTTAAATAACGAGAGAGGTTGTGACTGGAGCGGTAGCCGTTGGGAGTTGAATCATCATTTAATGGAGGTGTGTCCTTACACTGGAGTAAAATGTAATGGAATCAGAAAATTTATCACACAAGTCGAAGGTGAGGATGAACCTCAGATCGAGGAGACATTGTGCGAATTAGTGGTTGAAAGAAGGTTCACTAAAGATTGCCAACCTGACGAATGCGTGCATAGGAAATTTGCTTGTGAGTTTTGCAATGAGACATTGACTAAATTGACCAAGCATGATCATCTCGAGAAAGATTGTGTGTTCAACTTTGAGACTTGTGAATTATGTGGCAATGATATGATACCAGTTAAGAACTTTAAGAAACATCAGGAGAATTGTATTAAATCGGGCAAAATCAAATGTCCAGCACATGAAATAGGATGCAAATGGGCTGGATCAAACGAGACAGCACTAGAGATACATCTACAAAACAACAACTGCCAGCTTTTTCAATTTCTACCCTTTTATACCAACATGAATGATAAATTGAACGATGTAATTGCCGAGAATGATTTTCTACAGAAACAAATCAATAAAATACTAGATTCTATAATTCAAGGGAAAATTACAAATTTGGGATATAGCGAGTCAATTGAAGAGATATCAAAGTTTCAAAATATAGAAGATCAAGACAAATTGATATACTTGAACTTTGAATTAGACCGGTTAAAGTATGAGATTAACGAGAGGTTGCTACCATTTATGAAACGAAGTAAGCTAAATGAGCAGCATGGAGTTATTAATGGATTAGTCAATGACAATTATATGATGAAGGATGATATGAATGTTCAAAGAATGATGATAAACAGTTTAAGGAAACAGTTGCAATTTTTGCTATTTTCCAGGAACAATCGACCTATGGCATCCGGGTTAGCTGCAACATCGGCATTATTTCACCCTGACGAAATGACGATGCCGGAAATGTATGAAGTTGTTTCGAGAAGTAGCAGTGACGAGAAACTAAATTTAAAATTGTAATAGTTTGAGAGGTGTCATGTATAAGAAACATCATATATATATGTCATAATATAGTTGTCTCTTCGAATTACTAACGAACTACGCTTTAGCTATTTCAGCTTGCACCAACATTTAAAGGGCGCTCTTTGTTGTTATAAAATACCCATTAATTGCGAAAATCACGCTAAATTTTCATGCATAAAAATTTTGAGCAATTTGCATATTAAAAAGATTAATCAAAAGTTCACCCACCCTTTGCAAGCTTACGTCGAAGGTGATTTTTTGTAGTAGAAAATGAATGTGCAAACGACAATCTTAAATTTATCACATTTTGTCCAGAACCAGGGCACGCATATGCCACGCACAAACAAAGTTTTTACCGTCCCACGGGTAACGAAATCATACAAACAAAAGTGCAGAAGCCAAGTATGGTGG
>JAJMKJ010000004.1:0-26099 GCA_030569255.1 Insectozyma sakaeoensis | reverse complement strand
AACAGAAAAAACAATTATACAAAATAGGTGTATTTTTTTTTTTTTCAGCTTTGTTTCAATAATTTGAAACTTAATTAATTCTACAACTTCCATCGTCTTTTGACTACAACTTCAATTTGAGTCGTTCAATCATACATTTGATACAGTTGTTCCTCACAATCACCTCGAGAGTTGTAATTGGAGTTTATTTATACTAGATTTGTTTTCTATTTTTTTTTTTTTTCATTCACAAGATTTGTCTTGCTCTCCCCACATTTTTTATTAAGTTCCTTCAATCATTATTTCGACAATTCAATTTACAAGATAGATGGATAACTTAGAAACTTTGGAAATTCATTCAAAAGATTTCCTCATAAAATGGGTCAATGCACCCGACAATTCCATAATTGATTGGCAAGTCAAACCATTAAAAAAATCAATCAATTTTGCATTTTATCAAAAGAAAGAGGAACCAATTGCACCTCAAAGTATTGACACCAGCGGTGGTTTGGATGCCCCACCACCAGCGCCTCATCAAAGAGCTAGATCTGGCTCAACAGCGTCAGTCAATCAATTTTCAAAACCAAATGACGTTTACAAGTCGAAATCTAGATCTTCGACTTTGTCGTCAATCAATGAAAGTGATTTGATTTTGATCAAAAACTACAATAAATTACTAGCTAATGAGTTGGTCAAGGGTAAGTTTGAGGTTAAAAAAGGTGGTGTTTTTGCATTTGTTTTTGATAACTCATTTTCCAAAACGATTGCTAAATCAGTGCAGTTTAGCGGTAAAATCATCACTCCAGAACAGCAACATCATCATCACCACGATCAACATGTATTTGATTTGAAGCAGAAAGATTTCTCAAATGGCGACACTTTACAAAGTGTTATGTTGAAGAAAAGAAGAAAAAAATTGCAAGGTTTTACCAAGAGATACTTTGTTTTGAATTTCCAAAGACAAACGTTGTCGTATTTCAAGGTTGACGATAGGAAATTGAGAGGTCAAATGCCAATCAAAGAATCTATAGTCTCTGCGAATCCAACGAATCGTGAATTTATCATTGATTCTGGTATGGAGGTTTGGCATCTCAAAACAGTTAACCAGGCTGATTTCAACGCTTGGGTCCATGCTTTGAACGCAATTAAGAGGGAAGAAAATGTCGCATCCATTCCCGAGGCCCGCGCTCCACAATCAGCAAGCTCGAATGGTCCTTCACAAGCAGAGTTGAGAACATTAGCTCTTAAATTGGATCAATTGAAAACCCAAAACCCCAAGAATCCATTAATTGGCGATATTCACTCCGATTTCATGAATTTGTTGGCTAAAAGTAAAGGCGATTCTTCGTCAAACAATAATTCTCAAGATACTCAATCGGTATTTTCATCCGATTTCCAAGATGCTAATGACTTCTTCAATGAAGACACCGGGGTTGTTTACTTTGGTGAAGACAACAAGCATGCACCACCAGAAGATTACAAAGAAGTTGAAGAAAGTTCAGACGAAGAAGAAGAGGAAGAGGAAGAGGAGGAGATTGATCCACATAAAACTGTTGCTGGAGGTGTTGCAGGTGCTGCAGGTGCTGCAGGCGCCGCAGGTGTTGTTGGTACACACGAAGCTAACAAACAAGAATTGCCCCAACCAACAGTTAGCGAAGATGACAATCTTTACCCATTGCCACATGATCCAGTTCAAAGAAACCCAGATGTACCGGTTTGTAACCATACCCCACCATCTGTTTTGAGTTTTGTACGTAAGAATGTCGGAAAAGATTTGTCAACTATAGCAATGCCAGTAACTTACAATGAACCAACTACTGTTTTACAAAAATTTGCCGAAATGTTGGAATACTCAGACTTGGTTACAAATACTTTGGAAGCAGATTTCCAAAACGAGAATGGAGAAAAGATTTTGAGAATTGCTGCCTTTGCCTTGAGTTCCTTATCCTCACAACGTGCCAAAGAAAGAAATAAACGTAAACCTTTCAACCCATTGTTAGGGGAAACTTATGAATTGGTACGTGAAGATTTAGGATTTAGATTAATTTCTGAAAAAGTCAGCCATCGTCCTCCTGTATTTGCTTACCATGTCGACACCGAAAACTGGACATTGGACTATTCATTATCACCATCGCAAAAGTTTTGGGGTAAACAGTTTGAAGTCACTACCAAAGGTAATGTTTATTTGACCGACAAAGTATCGGGTGAGACTTTTACATGGACTCAGCCAACCACCTTGATCAAGAATATCATTGCTGGTGAAACGTATGCAGAGCCAAGTGGTACCATGACTGTTAAATCGTCAAATGGCTATAGGGCTATTGCAGAATTTTCAAAAGGTGGTATGTGGAGTGGAAGATCGGAGGGTGTCACTGTTAAAGCTATCGATAAGTCCAAGAAAGATTTGTCATACACGGTTGAAGGTAATTGGACCGAGTCTTTCACTTTGAAGACTAAATCTACTGAAAAGACAATTTGGCAAGCTGGCGAATTGTTGCCTAATTATCAAAAGAAATACGGGTTTACAACTTATACCGGTACTTTGAACAAAATTACCGAGCTTGAAAAGGGACAAATTGCACCAACTGATTCTAGATTGAGACCGGATTTGCAACATTACGAGAAAGGAGACGTTGACAAAGCAGAAGAGTTGAAGAATAAATTGGAACAAGATCAAAGAGTTAGAAGAGCAGAGTTAGAAAATAGTGGTAAGAAACATGAACCCAAGTTCTTCAAGTTCAAAGGTACTGGCGAGCTCGATGACGGAGACTGGGAATTCATCCAAGGAGAGAAGAGTTATTGGAATAGAAGAAAAAACCAAGACTGGGATGACTTGCTTAAATTATGGTAGACTATATATATATGTTTTTTATATTTTATTTATTAGACGAAAAAGTATTTTAGTTATTGACTTCTTCTTCTTCTGTCTTCGATAATATCTTTCTGTCGTTTCAAAGTAGTTGCTACACATACGTTGACCAATTCATCCTGACCTAGGGAGAAAATTGTTTCGTAATCGGAGCATCGATTCGAATGAAATGTGTCGTCGATTTTCAACTCAGCCGAGTTAGCTTTGAAGAGAGTTTCAGTTTCACCTAGTATCGAATCACAATACTCACCGTAATATTCAGGTTTGGGATACCTTGCAGACAAGGAGAATTTCATCTTCAAGAGGTTATCCAAGTACACGTGTGGCTTTGACTTGTCCAACTTGTCGGATTGACCGTCCCAGTTATCACAAAGACTAGGCTGATCACTCCTTAGCAATGTTCGCTTGAACCCGAACTTGACAAGAAACCGCTGGCTGAACCCCATGAGGTTCGACTCATCAATCCACCGATACCTGTTGTGGTTGTAGACATAATCATGTATGGGCAACGTTGCGTGGGAAAACATGGTGATTTGGAACTTCACCTCTGGCGTTCTTGGATCGGGCAAAAAGTCAAAGATATAGCTATCATAGCCAAAATGATACCGTTTTGTCACTACGCAGTAGTCGTAAGTATCTTTACGTGCATCGAATGCTTGAGATTGATTGGGTAGATATCTTTTGAATGTTAGAAATTTGGCACTGGTTGGATTTATCGAATTCACAACTTTAAATAACGGGATACCGTAGCCTTGTTTTTGTAGTTGATTGACCTCGATTGATTTGTTCTTTTTGAAGGCCTGGAATTTTTCTGCAGCATCCTTGGAAACAAAAACACGAAATCCATCCGTGAGGTATCGATTCGATATTAGAATGGTCCAGCCATTCGGTGCTGCACTCTCAAAGTAAACAGGTTCATCGCCAATTGTATCGTATTGAGGTGGAGCATCTGCGTCTTCTTGTCTGTGGGTAATTTTCGGTGGATGGTCCTTCTTAAACATATGACTATTCCTTGTGGAGTTTTTCCAGAAGTTAGATTTTGTGTTTTGCTTGGCTTAGTAGGGACCCACCTCCCCCTCGTAAATTTAAACCGGTGCCCATTCGCCAGTATCTCTATGCCACCGAGAGCGCGACTTAGACACGTACTACAAGAGGAAAAAGATAAGTCATGCGTTTCTCTATTGTGTTGTATACCTCCTATACAAACGGCACCGCCGCACCATCACCTCTCATGTCACTTCCCGCGGAGTATATCAATTTACCATCTTTGGATGAGTTTTTAATGATTTGCGCTCTTCCAACTGTTTGTCTCGAGTAATCACTCAATGTCTCAACTGTATGACCAATCTTTCTCAAGCTTTCTACAATTTGACCGTCAACCCCATCTTCCAACTGGACAATTGTGATTGGAGTTCTAACGGGACCATCAGCTCCTAAGCCCTTGTCCAACTGTCCGTCGCCTGAGTTTAAAACAAACCTCGGCGAATCAATCAGTTGCTGCGGAGTAAATCCAAAAACAATCAAATTCAATACATGTTGACAATGTGCCACTGGCTGAGCAAAGCCGCCCATGTTGCCAAACGATGCAAACAACGAACCGTCGCTGTTTGTAATCATACCCGGAATAATGGTATGATAAGGTCTTTTCCCCCCTTCTAAACAGTTGGACTTACCGGGTGACAAGTTGAAATTGGACCCTCTGTTATGCAAACAGAATCCGTAGTCCTCTACCAAAATCCCACTGCCGAACCCTTCATAAACTGAGTTTATAAATGAACACACTTCCCCATTGGAGTCACTGACGGTGAAATACACAGTATCTGATTTATATTTTGGATCGGGAATACCATGGGTCATTGTCTTCCCATCGATTATCTTGTCGAAGCTGATTAAATCGGCTCTTGATCGCAAATATTGTGGGCTTAATAACGCTTCAATCGGTATATCTTTGAATGTGGGATCGGTGACATACTCATCCGAGTCATGGAATCCCAACTTACATGCTTCTATTAATACGTGCAAATATTCAGCTGAGTTATGTTGTAATTTGTACAAGTCAATTTTCTTGCTGTTGTGAAGCTCTTGGATTATACCCAATGCAATCAACGCAACCAACCCGTGGCCATTGGGTGGAATCTCCCAAACGTAATAATTTTGAAATTTTAGCTTTATGGGATCGACAAGCGTTGATGTATGCGACTTTAAATCATCCTTTTCGAGTTTATGGTTTCTTTCGCTTGTAGTTTTGATTATGGCATCTCCAATTGGCCCTTCATAAAATACCTTTTTCCCGTTTTCTGCAATTAGCTTTAAGCACTTTGCAATGGGTAGGTTTTGCACATACTCTCCTTCGTGCGGACCTCTTTTACCATCAATCAACAATGCATTGTTGGAAACATTTTGATTCTGCTTTTGTAACTTGGCAACCGAATTTCTCCATGATCTACTTGACAATTCCGAGACTGGAAATCCTTCCTGTGCCAATTTGATAGCTGGTGTTAGAATCTCCTCGAAGGTGACATTTTTCGACCCCCATTTTTCATACGCATCATACCAACCTGCAATTGCACCGGGAACAGTAACTGAAAACACCGATGTATACGGTATTCTAGGAATCGGTTTACCCTCGTTGTGTTCATTCCACACATCTTGCGGGGTAACGTTCTTAGCAGCTCTGCCACAACCGTTCAATCCTAAAACTTGGCCACTCCGTGGGTCGCTTTTATCCTTGAGCTTGTAATACAATAGGAAACAGTCGCCACCAATCCCAGTTGAAGCCGGTTCAGTAATGACCAACGCGGCTGATACTGCTATTGCAGCATCTATACAATTGCCACCTTTTTGCAAAATCTCAAGTCCAGCAGAATTAGCCAATGGCTGAGTCGAAGTCACGATTCCTTTGTGCGAGTAAACATTGGATCTCCTCGATGGAAACTTCATAAATTCTTTCGACATGTTGGTTGATATCTCTATCTTTTCAGAAAGCTGGACTGGACTTGACTGGTTTATTTATATTGAACGACTTTGTCCAAATCGGGTAATTAATTACGCTTTGCGTCCCCGAGTTATGTGCAAAAAAAAAATGCTCGGGCCGTACCATAGTGCAAATAAACTGTTTATCTAAATCACTCTCTCTGGATTTTGCTCATGAGTCTAGCAAAATAGTCTGGAAAGAAATCAATCAGTTTATGACAGATTAATGTATCTAGCATTTCGAAACACAAAAAAAAAATCTACAATAATATTTAGCAACTATCGCTTTGGTTTCATGCTCCCATAAAAGAGAAAATCGTTTGAAGTATGGGTGTTCAATCATTATGGGATATAGTCGGACCTTCAGCACGACCGGTCAGACTAGAAGCATTATCAAGGAAGAAATTGGCTGTTGATGCCTCCATCTGGATATACCAGTTTCTCAAAGCAGTTCGAGACTCAGATGGAAATGCATTGCCACAATCTCACATTGTTGGGTTCTTCAGACGGATCTGTAAATTATTATATTTTGGAATCCTACCGATATTTGTGTTTGATGGTGGCGTCCCGATTCTAAAAAGAGAAACCATCAATGAAAGAAAGAATAGAAGACAAGAAAAGAGTGAGTCAAAGAGGGAAACCGCTCAAAAGTTATTGGCTATCCAGTTGCAGCGAGAGGCTCAAAACTCAAGCGGGAAACCAAAAACAAGACAAACTAGTAAAAACAAAATCAGCAGCAGCAGTAAAGATTTTGATGAAGATGAAGATGATATTATATACTTTGAAGACTTGCCAATCAATCAAGCCATCGAGCAGGATTCAAGGCCGAAATCTCCCGAGCCAAAATCAATCAAGTTTAGGAAGAAAGATGAGTATCATTTGCCGGAATTGACTGAATTCAAAGTATCAAAAGATGATGAGAGAATTCTACCCGAAGAAGAGTACATGGAGTATTACGACGACGATTTTGAGACAGTAGATGGAATAAATATAAACGAAGTTGACCCCAAATCCAAGGAATTTGAGCGGTTACCAATAGCAACTCAATATATGATTTTGAATCATTTGCGACTCAAGTCGAGATTGAGAATGGGGTACAGAAAAGATCAGTTGGAAGACTTATTCCCTAATAGTATGGATTTTTCAAAATTTCAAATTCAGCAAGTCCAGCGAAGAAACTTCTTTACTCAAAAATTGATGAATGTAACTGGTATGAATGATGATACAAATGTAGCTCGAAGAATAGCGGGAGATAAGGATAAAAAGTACGCATTGATTAAAAACGACGATGGCTGGACGTTAGCATTACAGCAAGAGGAATCAAATGAGCAGAATCCGATTAAATTAGAAGATGACGATGTGCGTGAAATTGGAGAATATGCAAAACAGTCCAAAGTACCCGTTCAAGTGGTTGACAAAACAAGCGATACGAAGGATGTTGCTCATTCAGAAGAAAGTGATGACGACTTTGAAGACGTTCCTTTGGAGGAAGTTTCTGAAACAGAGGAAGAAAAAAATATTCAAAGGGCTATGATTGCTTCCATATATGATCAATACACGAAAGGGGAAACAACAAACAAGGCTGTGGAACAGGTGGAAAAGTCTGATTTGGAAAAAGCCGTTGAAGATTCTAAAAAAGAGTATTTTGAAATGTTAGAAAAGGAGAATGAATTGAGTACAAATCAAAATGTGATAAATGACCTAGATTTTAGCTCATCCATATTATTCGCAACTAATCCTAAAGATAGAACAAATTCAGAATTGAAGGAAAATGTTCGAGAGCTAAAGAATAAGTTTACTGCAAACGAGAAAGCAGATAGTTCCAAAAATGTTGTACCAAGAGACGTTGATGCTGCTGACGTGACCGACGAAAATGTTGTAAGGAGAAAGAATGAGAACGCTATTATTGACAATATCTCCAAAAAAGTCACCAAAGAGGGTGTAAGTGAGGGTGAGGATGAAGCACGTAATACCACTGATTTTGGTGGATTAGGTAGGTCGTTTTTATTCAATCCCGATTCGCGAGCTACAGGAAGGATAACTCTTTCCGGCAGTAATAAGGAACCAGAAAGGATTAAAGAAATTGAGTTCTCAGATTCGGACAATGATGCAAACAACACCCCCGAAAAGAACAATCCAAACACTGTTGTCACCATAACGGAGTCTCCAAATGGTAAGAGAAACATTCCTGAATGGTTTCAAGATGAGGTGGAAAGAACATTGAACCCGCATAATCAAAAATTTGTGAGTTACAACGGATTTGATTCAAAGATTCGACAAGAAGAGGAAGATAAGGAAGCAGGGCTAATACCGTGGTATGAAGCAAAAGAATACTTGAAATCTAAACCAAAAGAGAAGGAAACAAAGACTGACAATGATGTCGATGTTGAAGAAATAAATCCGCAGCCACTCATTCCCGTCAAGGTGGTCGATACCGAAGAAAATGAAACGGATAAAACTTCACAGAGAAAACCAGCCGTTATTGATTACGATTTCGAAGAGGAAGAAGAAGACAAATTAGTTAGGCAGTTGCAATCCGAAGAAGCTGACCACGAAGAATTCAAATCGAAAATAAAGACTAGCCACGAGTTACCTATCGCATCGCTAGAAACTAGAATAACAGACGAGCAACTATTACAGGAACAGCTTCAAAAGGCTAAAAGAGATTCAGATGAAGTTACAGAGTCCATGATAAACGATGTTCAAGAATTATTGAAAAGATTTGGTATACCATACATCACTGCCCCAATGGAAGCTGAAGCCCAATGTGCCGAGCTTTTGAAATTAGGTTTAGTTGATGGAATCGTTACTGATGACAGTGATTGTTTTTTGTTTGGGGGTGACAAAATCTATAAGAATATGTTTAATCAAAAACAGTACGTCGAGTGCTACATGAAAGACGACATTGATCATAAAGTTGGTCTTTCCCAGAAAAACATGATTGAATTGGCATTACTTTTGGGCAGTGATTATACCCCAGGAATCAAAGGGATCGGACCGGTTTTGGCCATGGAAATTCTTGCCGAATTCGAAAGCCTAGTCAAATTTAAAGAATGGTTTGATGACAATACCAAAACTACCAAAATAGATAAGAAGAAAGATTTGACTTCATTGGAAAAGAATCTATTGAATAGAATCAAAAATGGTAAGTTGTACTTACCCGACAATTTTCCAGACAAAGTAGTTATTGATGCGTACATGTTGCCGACAGTTGATGCCGATAAAACTAAGTTTAAATGGGGTGTTCCGAATTTAGACCAGATCAGATCGTTTCTCATGTATAATGTTCAATGGTCTCAATCGAAGGTTGATGAAGTTATGATACCGCTAATCAGGGATATGAACAAGAAAAAAGCCGAGGGTACACAATCAACGATTGGAGAGTTTTTCCCACAAGATTATATACAAACTAGAAAGGAAATAAACTTGGGGAAACGCATGAAGACAGCTGCAAATAAATTAAATAAGCGCAAAAAAACTGTATAAAGATTTGTATATATGTAATTTTTTTATTTTTATTTTTTTTTTATTTTTTTTCCTTTGATTCCAGATACACGCATTCTGTCAAGACTGTAACTAAATCAAGGTCAGTCAAACTCCAAGACCGACAAGCAGCCATGAATGATTCTATACTTAGATTGAGTTCTATCTTGGAATCAGCTAAAGAAATGACAATGGAGGCTGCGGCATCCGCGTCATCACGATTAATTGATTCAACAGGCGCACTGAAACCGGAGGAAATTTCAAAGTTACTAAATTCAAGAGTCGAAAGAGAAGTATTGAATGGAATGAAAACGGTGATTTCGATCGTATCAAAGGGAGACGATGCGTTGTTTTACTTTGCCGATGTGGTGAAAAACATAACTAGTAGCAACAGTAAAGTCAAAGAGCTCGTAGTTATATACTTGACAAAATATGCCGAAGTTGAACCTGATACTGCATTGTTATCAATTAATTCAATACAAAAAACACTAAATGATAAGAACCCAGTTAGCAGAGCAAATGCTATAAGATCATTAGCCGGCATCAAGATTAACTCGATCATTCCTATCCTCGCGTTAAGTTTGAAACGAACGTCCACAGATCCATCACCTTTCGTCAGAGCTGCAACGGCAATCTCAATCGGTAAAGTCTATGAACACGCCGGAAAATCACGAAAGGAGCTCCTCACCATGTTATTTAAACTCTTATCAGATAGTGAAGTCATTGTCGTTTCATCTGCAATCAAGTCATACTATAAAATCAGACTGTCATTGAATAGCAAACAGACATGGGAGCCTATACATGGCAATTACAGAAGACTCTGTTCATTGATCAAAGATTTCGATGAATGGACACAAACTTACATCATTGATATTTTGACCGAGTACGCTAGAAATTTTTTTTTGCAGCCAACTGATTACGAATCAATGGACGATGATTTAAAATTGTATATAAACTCGATAAAACCATTAAATCAGTCCACGTCAGAGAATGTCGTGCTAAGTTTAACCAAGTCAGTGTTTCTTTTGACGCCATTTTTGTTTGAATCCTATAACCTTAGTCTTGTGTTGACAAGAATTGCCTTATCGTTGGACAACAAGAACATAGCATTATTTGCATTACAAAGCATATCATTAATCAGTCATGAACACAGCTCGTTTTTCCAACCATATTATAAAAAGTTTTATGTATTACCGACCGACTCATCGGAATTTATTGTTGCAAAACTCAACATTCTAGCATTATTAGCCAACGAAGAGAACTTGAAGTTTATATTTGAAGAATTGAAGTATTATGCAACATCAAACAATGTCGAGCTAGCAAGTCAAGCAATTAAAACACTTGGAAAGTGCTCGCAGGTGTCAATGGAATGGAGTCAGAAAATTTCAAAATGGTGCTTGAATATAGTGAGAAAATCTAAAAATAGCATCATATTAAATGAGTTGTTAACCGTCATACGATATTTGTTACAACAAAAGAGTACAAACAATCTAGAGAAGCAAGCTGTGTTGAGAACCACATATAGTTTGGCCTTGATGTTGTTCAACGATCAAATACAGTTGGGCGATGAAGCTAGAGCAAGCATTATCTGGATCATTGGCGAGTATACTTTGTTGGCAGAAAATTCGTTTGCACCGGATATCTTGAGACAATTATTAAGCCGATTCGCACAGGAGAGGGAGAATGTCCGCTATCAAATACTTGTTTTGGCAAGCAAAGTGCTTGCATTTCATTTGGTCAATCAAAACAATAACAATTTCATTGATGTAAATCTCAATGATAAACTTAATGCGAGTGTCGAGTACAAATTATTCCAACATACATTACAATTGTGTAAATATGACATTTCATATGACACCCGAGACAGAGCAAGAATGTTTGACGTATTGCTCAATTCCAAAAATGATAATGCTCAATTGGCTGCATTGTTTTTACAAGTGCCAAAGCCAGTACCATTTGTAAATCCATGTTTGGACGATCGCAATGTAATAATCAAATCAATAAAAAAATATTTTGAAATTAGAAACTGGGAAACAGACACAACCAAAATCCCTCCTCTGACAATCAGAAAAGAAGTACCAGTTCAAGTTAATAGGTTGGCAAATGCAGGGTTTTCACTACCAAAAGAGTTGACGAAATCACCGAGCCCAGTGACAGAACATTCCCTTTCGTCTAAAACGTTTGCCAAGCCAAGCGATGATTTTAGCCAAGTTAAGCAACCGTACAAACTACAAAGTTTAGACGAATTTTTCGGAAATGAAAGCGAATTAGAAAGTGAAAGCGAAAGTGACAGTGAAAGTGACAGCAGCAGCAGTGATAGCGAAATTGAAGAAGAGGCTAGTGAAAGTGAAGAAGAAGAAGAAGAAGGAGAAGGAGAAGGGGCTCATGCAACCGGAGAACAAAATGGGGTTGCTAATTTCAAATTAGATGGACACGAGGCAATATCAGACAAACAGTGAGAGAAGCCGAGGAGGCTGGAGAGTGCAGATTGTACCATGAGCTGAGGAAGCAAAAAAACAATCTGCTGAGGAAGCAAAACTTATTCCACTACTTACCTCCCTAAATCACCTGAAACTTTTTCTTTCAACATGGTTTGCGCTCTCACCCAAGCCAAATGGTTTTATGATTTTGCTAACTGCGAAAATAATAAAGAAAAATTGATTTGCAAACGACCGCAGAAATGCTCAAAATTCCGCAGATCAATTTTATCTCTAAATAGCTTAATAAATAAATAAATAAATAAATAAACACTTGCATTTGTGTCTCAATCGAGTAATCCGGTTACTAGAAATGGGTAAATTATTTACAGTCAGCGTGTTTTTGTTTTGATTCTGGTCATTTCAAGATCAAACAATAAGGTACAGCAAAGTGTAGCTAGTGTAGCTGTGACTGACCCCTAAGGTTGTTAAGGTACACAGGGGTAGAGCCAGCACCAGGACCTGAACTGAAATATTGTAACCATATGAACTGATCGACAACTTTCATTGCTCAAAGGTGAAATTCTCAACATACTTTGATCGACCAGTTTGGTTTCTGGTAGTAGGTAGTGGTTGAGTGTCAACAAAATATCTTTCGTGGTTGGAAAAAACTAAAATGTTTTTTGTTGTTTGTTTGTGTTGAACCCTCTGGAATGTGACTAACGCAGAATCTAAACATTCTCCTAAATCCAATACTAAAAAGCTCACTACTGCAGTATTTGGAGTTAATATGCAATAAACTTTAGGCGAAAAATATTTAGTTTAGGCTCATGTGAAAATTTTAAGGGACCCTTTGGAATTTAACACTGGCTACATCGTACACTATTTCCACCACTTAGTCTTGTTCTAAAGTTATACTGTAAATCCCACCAGTCAAGAAAATTAAAAATAAACAAACAAATGAGCAAGTAAACAATTCTCGCGACAAGCACCAACAAGACGAAGAGCAAGCCAATAGTGCGAACAAATTACTTCAACCATTTCATACCAACTTGATCAACCTACAGGAACACCCAACTTCAGTTATAGTGTGACCAAAAAAAAAATAAAATTTACTCGATGCGATATTCAGGGCCAGTGTAACTGAAAATTTTCATAACCATAAAAAAATAAAAATTTTATGCCCCAATTTAATTTGTTTCGTTGGCTTGAGGGGGCGAGTGAGGACCTGATTCCAGAATGAAATTCAAATCTGACAAACACGAGAAGACGTCTCCTCTATCACAGTCTAGTTTCCAAAGCTCTCAGAATCAAAACAAAGATTTACCATAAAATTCTGTAAAGATAGACAACTGTTGTTGATGATTGCCCACATTAAGCGTTAATAAACGAATTATTCCATTTTTGTACACTAAATTACCTGAAATCTATCTTTGTTTGCACAGCAATTAAGTCACTCTGCACCACAAACAAAACGGGACAAATTGTTGTATATGCCCCTCACAACAAACACACTCGGATTCCAATCGACTTTTCGCTAAATGGCACAATACTTACTCTTTCCGACAGGAATGTTGACCGCTTCAAACGTTTTACCATACGCTCGTTCAACAACAAATGTGCTAACTAACGCTCGGCTAAAAGTGCAATCACCAAAACATGGGCAACTACGAGCTATTTTTCTTGCAACATACGTCTGTTTAAGCCATCATGAGATTGTAAGGCAGGGATCAACATTGTGTTTGTTTTCTACCGATCGTTACTGGCTTGAAGTTCCAAACAATTGTGATGCGCGTTCTCATACAAAAGTCAAACCATATATGTATGTGTGCACCAGGATTTTTCCTCATACAATTTACATTTACGTCTGTTTTCAAAACAACAACAATTTACTGGAACAGGATTTGCCCCTTGACAATAGACAGACTATCAAAATGGAATTTAATTTATTATTGATGATTGCAAAACTAGTTGGCGTAGCTGGCAATTTTGTGCTTTATTATTTTTATTTTCATTGTATTTTTTTTTTTTTTATTTTTATTTTTATTTTTATTTTCCTTTTGATTTAGTGCTACTGTTTATTTTTAGTATTGTGCAAACTAAACATGTTTTGCAACTAACTCTCTAATAATTGTAAAGTCATACTGTAATTTGCCCTTGGGAAAAATGTATAAATAATTGATCAAATCCCTGGACATATACACTTTTTACTCCATCACTATTTTCAATTAATAAGTTGTGTCAAAATGAGATCATCTTCAATCCAACTTTTTACAATCGCTTTATTTATCTGCACAACCCAAGCCTTCTGGTTCTTGGACAAAATCTTTGATGCTACTTTTGACAAAAAAATAGGTTTTGAACCAAAGTGTGTCGCCTCAACCTTCTACAGTGGTCCAGCTGATGGTACCAACAGCAAAAGAGATCTTTCAGCTACTTTAAACGCTGCCTTCTCAATCTCAAAAGCTGAAAAGAAAGATGATGGTTCAGTTGCCGTTTACGCCAACTTCGAAGTTGAAAAGAAAGATGAATTGAAACAATTATTAGCTGACAAAGTTAAAAGTTTGACTTTGACTGGTACTGGTGTTAAAGATGTTTCATTGTTTGAAGTTAACAAATCACTTTCTGTTTCGGTTGAAAATCCATTTGCTTGGACTTCTAAATTCTTGGTTAAACCAGACATTGTTGGAGGTAAAAAATGTATTCCAAAAGACTTTGGTATTAACATTAACCTTGACGCTAGTGCTGAATCTGATGCTATTAAAAAATCTTTGGGTCTTGACGCTTTCTTATATAAATTTGCTTCAATCAAAGATTCTTCCAATGTTGTTACTCCAATCTTGTCAATCTCAAAAGACTTGTCACTCACCATTGGTAAAAGAGAAGAAGAAGTTGTTGAAACCGTTGAACACGAAAAAAGAGACCTTGCTGTTTTGTTGAACTTGTTGCTTTCAATTAAGAAAGACCTTTTGTTCAAACAAGTTTGTTGGGATGACTGTCCAAGTACTTCAAGCTCAACCACCCCAGCTTCATCTACTCCAGCTTCATCAACCACCCCAGCTTCATCCACTACTCCAGTCTCATCAACTACCCCAGTCTCATCATCATCAACTCCATCTTCATCATCAGTTGTTTCATCAACCACTCCATCTTCATCATCAGTTGTTCCATCAACCACCCCATCTTCATCAGCTCCAGCTCCATCATCATCAACTATTGCTTCAGTTTCAACCACTCCATCATCAGTCACTTCAGGTATCCCATTGTCTACTAAGACTGAACAAAGCACCACTGTCATCACCATCACCAGCTGTTCTGCAGGTAGCTGTACCACCAAACCAGTTACCACCGGTGTCACCACTGTAACTGACATTACTACTACTTACACCACTTACTGTCCATTGACCGGTACTTCATCAGTTCCATCATCAGTCGCTCCAACCAGTAAACCATCAGTTGTTCCATCAGCTTCAACTGTCACTAAAGAAAGTACCACTGTTATCACTATAACTAGTTGTTCAAACGGTGCTTGTACCACCAAACCAGTCACCACCGGTTTGACTACCATCACTGACTACACCACCACTTACACCACTTACTGCCCATTGACTGGTACTTCATCAACTCCATCATCAGTTGCTCCAACTTCATCTGAAGGTGTTAAACCAGTCGGTTCAGCTTCTACTGTTACTGCTCCAGCTACTACTGTTGTTACCATCACTTCATGTGGTGTTAAAGGATGTACTACTACTCCAGTCACTACTGGTTTGACTACCATCACTGATTATTCTACTACTTACACTACATACTGTCCATTGACTTCAGCTTCATCATCACCAGCTTCAGTTGTTCCAACCACCATTGTTTCAACTAGCGGTGATCTTACCACAACCATTACTACTCAAATCACTCAAACCAAATCATCAGCTACTTCAGCTCCAGCTCCAGCTTCATCTGGTCCAGCTTCAGTTGCTCAAGTTTCTTCTGCTGCTCCATCTGCTGCTCCATCATCATTGGCTCCAGTCTCAGTTGCTCAAGGTGCTGGTAACACTGTTAAATTCTCATTCGGTGTTGCTTTCGCTGGTGTTGCTGCTTTCTTATTGTAAGTTTAACTTGTTAAACTATTATGATATTTAATTTTCGGTTTGATACCCTTTTTTCCTTTCACATATTTTCATAATGAATAATATTTAAAGTTTTGGTTTGATTTTTAATTTCGGTATATAGATAAGTAATAAATGTAATCTTAATTTATTTGATTGATATTAATTCTACACTTTACTCTTTGGTTATTTGATGAATTTTTTTGTATTCTTGGTTTGGCTGCTAGATAATTTCTACCATCGCCTGTGCGACTAAGTCAATACAGACAATTGATTAGGTATTTAGTACTATAGTGAATGATAACAGAAGTTTTGATATACTACGCAGAGAAATTAACATTAGTAACAGGCAGGTTGCAGCAATGTAGTCGAATGAGTAGACACATTTGATACTTGATAGTTTGTAGAATCGGAGTTCATTGTAAAATTTTTTGTATGCTTGTCGTTAATTAATTATTTAGATAGGTGTTAACTTCTCTCTATATATAGTTTTACATATTATTAACTCTTCTATTTCTTTATTAGTAGTCATTTCTTCTTATGTCCTTGAATACATAATCTTTTCTTTATACTTTTATTCTTTTCGTCGCTAACAAAGTGTGTCATTACCCTCAACATTTTGTCTATTTGCTAGCAACATAGTTCTGAATATAATATTTAATTCATTCTGAAAAAGAATTTGATTAGTGTTGATTTATATAATCGTTCAAAAAGCTTGTTTTCTGTTTCTATAAATCATACATGTGTATGTTTATCACTTCAACTCTTCTTCTTCAGAGCCCATGGCAATTCTCAAGCAAGCTTCTTTATCTTACATTACAATACCAACATTAGTTGGTTTGTGTTGAAACACCACTGGAACAAGATGGTAGAAATTGTTTTCAAGAGATATCCGATATGGAACCAACACTTACGACTTGTATATGTCCCTAGCGCGTCCTATTGGATCAAGCAAAATAGTAATTCCTAATTCATCGTTAATACGATTGAGGTTCATGATATTGAATTACTTAGTTCAATTCGTGGTGACTGTGTAATTCGGTTAAAGTTTCTCAAATGTGTTACCTCGGCCAGGCAAATTGTGCCTACGCAATCGTGGTAATGCAACAAAAATTCCTTCTTGCCAGTAAATACATTTTTTTTGCGTCGTATCTTCAGGAGTATGCCATACTCTTAACAAGCTCAAAAGTGGAGATACTTTAAAACAAATTCTATGTTACAGCGTGCCTGGTCTAACTCCAATAAGAAAAATTTTACACTAAGCTTTTCTTTAAGCAGGGTTAATGCGGTATAACTGTTATCAATATTGTAATCAAAGTAGAACGAGTAGTAGCGTATTGGACCATTGACAATTACAAACAAAATAAAACACACCAAAGACATTGTAAATATCAAAAGATTTATGTTTATCTGTAACGATTCAAGGCTCCTATATACGATTGATGAGAGAAATATCGAATCCAGTGCTTCATGGCTTTTTCTTCGTAAATAACGGACCTAATTATTGCTGAACTGCGTGCACCATTCATGTGGTGTACTGCATACTTTTCAATTTGAAAATATCGTTAGTCAAGCTTTGGCCAATAAAAACAACCACACGGAATCTTTTATCTATTAAAGCTTGCACAACTTTAATTAAGATTCTAGCATCGTCTGTAGCAACAATTAAGGTTCTGCTAAATAGGATTACAATGAGTTTAGAAAATAATAAGTTGCAAATTTTTTCCATTGTAAAGTTTTTTGTGCTCTATTTGACATGTAATTTCATTCATCGCAAGGAAGAGATGGATAAGTCATTCTTTATCGGCTCAATTACTTTTCTTCAAACGGATGTAAAAGCAATTCAATGTCTCTAGTTAACGAAATAATTACTGTGATTAAATTTGATATTACGATGATGTAAGATCTACGCTCATCTCAGCAAGCAGCATATTCAACTTTGTATTCGGAATTGTGTCCGTAGCTCCCTTTCTTGGTTGACGCAATACAGTTTTCAAATTATTATCTAGATGACTAAGGGTGAACAATAGCTTCAGACTACATCATCACATAGGGTTTGTTTTTAGATTGACAATTCTACGTCCCGATACAATAACCACTGCGAATGCCATGAACAACAATGAAATTGAATGCTTGCTGTAGAATACCAAAGAGATTCAAGATTTGCATGTGGTTCGTATTGGTTTGAGATCGTTGATTCTTATAGTAGCTCATAACTAGCATTTAAGGTCACACGTCATTGATTAGCCTGAAACGAATGGCATAGAGCTCAAAAAGACTTTGCAAAAACAACCAGGTGTATCTGAATCGATAGCGTATATGTCGATTGCTAGGAAAAACTAAATTGCCATTGATGTATTCCTAATAGAAGCTATTGAGCAATGCTAGGTAGCATACCAACCTTTTACGAGTGCATCCGTAGATTTCTTCGTGCAAATTACGAATTCTTTCTCAAAAACCGGTCGAACCAGCTTACGATGAATCGAACAAAATTTAGAGAGATCGAAGTAGAATTTTCTAAAAACTAAGTTGCTGTTTTTAACGCCACCTTTTTGAAGCCTAGCCATTTGGTTCTACATCGGATAGTTGTAATGAACGAACAAATTATTATCCGGAACGCAAAGCACGATTTCAATGCTTCACGAAAACGTAATATTAACAATTGAAGGAGCGTCCTCCATTTCAGGTAAAACCATTTTATGTTAGACATGTAGGGCGAGTTGTGTCGCTTAATGCTAATTTGAAAGGAGACTGGCTCTAGTTTTGGGTGCGAAAAAATTTTTTTACATCGCGAATCCTTAGTGTTCATATTAATTTTTATTGTGAGAATTGATGTCATATGCTTTTGGTAAATCTTTTCAACAATAAATTAATTTCACTACAAAAAAATGTTATTGATTAGCGTTTTTATACAGAGTGGAATAAAGTTCAGCGCACCTCAACCATCAACGTTGAGAATTCATTAGTGTAAGATTGTGTGTTCAATCTATTCTTATTTTATTCCTTCTTTTATTTTTCGTTTTTTTTTTTTGCCTCCATTACAGACATCAATCCTGGGGTTGAAAGGGGAGAAGGGAGTACCTTAGAAAACAACTTGGCAATAATTAGAGTGGTTCTAAATTAGCTCAATAATATTTATTCATATGCAATGAATCATGCAGAGATCGACGTAGGCAGGGCTCACTGTTTTGTGTTTGTACATTATTTAACACGTTATACTTTGATTGTTGAAAATTGAGTATTACCTTTTTTTGTCTTCTAGAACTGTCAATCTTTTACTAAATATGATCGCTCCAATTAAAAACACGCTAGAATGGAGTACCAGCCAGCTAATAATAGTAATAAGTAAACACATATGGTTTGTTGTGTTTTGAATTTTACTCTTTGTCCACCACATTTAGGGTGTATTGGAGGGTTTTTTTGTTTATTATTTTCTTTTTCCTTCTTGTTTTGTATTTGACTGACAGCAGATTGTTGTTTTTCTATTTGAACAAGCTGAGGGACATAAATTTGCAATCAGCGTTTTTGGTTGTCAATCTGACAAAATTACGTTCGATGACTCAGTAATATAACAGTTGCAACAAACCATAAGCGCGTGAGAGTAGAAAAGAGGCAAAATAAAAAAACAGTGTTCCTGAAAAGTGAGTACCTGATGAAGCAGGTGGAAGATAGTTTTAGAGTTTTTGTTTTCACTCCTAATCAGGTACTGTAGTAACCAAATTCATATGTAAATAACCCTTTAGTATCATATTTTAGACTAAAAATTACTAATTCATTCTTTGTATATATTTTTTATTTAGGGTTGCGAAATTAATATATTATTTATATTATAATTGTTAATATAATCTTTAGTTGTAATTAAAAACATGTTGTATTTCTTATTGCGTTGGTTTTTGTTTGTGTTTGTCGCATAAAACCGTTACACAAAAGATGTTTGTGTTTTGGATAACAGTTGCAAAAAAAGCGAATTGTGTTTTACCAAGATGTATATCTCCGTGTTGAACAATTTAAAACCTATTAAATTATCAATTAATTTAGACAACTATTGTCACCTCAGTCAAGAAATCAATGTGTAATCGTGATAGTGCAACTAAATTCACTTAAACCCTTATCATGC
The DNA here is from genome assembly GCA_030569255.1 of Insectozyma sakaeoensis. NCBI lineage: Eukaryota > Fungi > Ascomycota > Pichiomycetes > Serinales > Debaryomycetaceae > Insectozyma > Insectozyma sakaeoensis. Next base: position 6,158 of record JAJMKJ010000004.1, on the reverse strand, counting down.
TTGTTCTTTTGTACCATCGGAAATTGTCATTTGCCATCACTTGATGCTGTTAAAATAGCGTTACAACTAAGTGTTTGGTAACGAAACGTTTGAAGCTCCATTATCCGTCAAATAACAGCCGGCTCTATAAATTGCAAAACTGTTGTATTGCGCTATATGCTTGTTAACAATCAAATAATGAATTCTTAAATCTTGTAGCTATCTCGAAAACAGCAATTTTGGTAATTTAAGCAAGCAATATGGAAGTTTTAATTTCAACTTGAATCGAATGCCGTTCATCATTCATATTGTTTTATTAATGAACTCCATATATTTCTGGTTAAGTTCATCCGATTCAACATTCATCTTGCTTCTGGTTACAAGCTTTAGCGCAACCAATATTTATTTTTTTTTTTTTTCGTTTGTTCTTTTTGCTTCAAATTCAGGGTGTTCGTAGATCTTTGAATATTAGATTTTACTCTCTCATTGTTTAACTATTGCACTTAGTGCATAATTTTACTTCAGTAGGTGGATAAACAAACAATACTGAATTCTATCCGAGAATGCACCGTTGCTAATATACTAGCCATACCACGTAAAATAAATAATATTGCAAGAGAATAAAATGTAAATAAAAAAAATTGTTTCCACAAGCATTGACTCGTTATTTTTGTAAGTAATAATAACATTTTTTTTTTAAAAAAAAACATCCATAGTTTCGTAAATCGATTTTTTTGATAAATATAAATAAAAGACCATTAGCCCTCTAACCAAGTTTGTTCTTTTTTTTTTGTTATTCCTGTTCTTTTTTTTAACTTATCCAGAAGTTTCATTCCTCACTATCGTTAATCATTAAAATGAAATTTTCTAACGTTGTTATCTTTTCCGTTTTAGCTGCCTTGATCCAAGCTGCCCCAGTCTCAAAAAGACACATTGAAGTTGAAGACGCTGCTAACGTTGACGTCTTGGGAGCTGATGTTTCTAAAGAAATTGATGCTTCAGTCTTGAAAAGACACATTGAACTCCAAGATGCTGCTGACATCGACTTATTAGGATTAGTTGACGTTCAAAAAGAAATCGACGCTTCAATCTTGAAAAGACACATTGCTGCTGATGTTGGTCTTGATGTTGATGTTTTGGGATTAGAAATCCAAAAAGAAGTTGCTGCTTCAATCTTGAAAAGACACATTGAGCTCCAAGATGCTGCTGACATTGACTTATTAGGATTAGTTGATATTCAAAAACAAATTGACGCTTCAATCTTGAAAAGACACATTGAACTCCAAGATGCTGCTGACATTGACTTATTAGGATTAGTTGATATTCAAAAGGAAATTGATGCTTCAATCTTGAAAAGACACATTGAACTCCAAGATTCTGCTGACATTGACATCTTAGGATTAGAGATTCAAAAAGAAATTGATGCTTCAATCTTGAAAAGACACATTGCTGCTGATGTCGGTCTTGATGTTGATGTTTTGGGATTAGAAATCCAAAAAGAAGTTGCTGCCTCAATCTTGAGAAGACACATTGCTGCTGCCGTTGGTCTTGATGCTGACGTTTTAGGATTAGAAGTCCAAAAAGAAGTTGCTGCTTCAATCTTGAAAAGACACATTGAACTCCAAGATGCCGCTGACATTGACTTGTTGGGATTAGTTGATGTTCAAAAAGAAATTGACGCTTCAGTCTTGAAAAGACACATTGAACTCCAAGATGCTGCTGACATTGACTTGTTGGGATTAGTTGATGTTCAAAAAGAAATTGACGCTTCAGTCTTGAAAAGACACATTGAACTCCAAGATGCTGCTGACATCGACTTATTAGGATTAGTTGATGTTCAAAAAGAAATCGATGCTTCTATTTTATAAGCAGTTAATTAAATAACTTGTGAAAGAATAGTTTCGAGCAGAGTCCCCTTTTAGTCACTCATTTGGTGTTTTTAATTCATGTGTTGTAGTGCTTTCTAATATGTTGTAATAGAATATTTGATACCCCAGATTCTACAGATTTATAGTGTTTCGTTCATTTAATATTGATATTTAAATAAGAGATATGTAACTGAATGGTTGTTGTGTAAAAACTACTCTATCTTCCTACATCATCCTATGTTATAATTTGTCAGTACTTTTGGTGGTGCTACCTTTTCCCCCCTCATTTCGTGTGTGCACCAACAAAAAACTTTGCAACCAAATTTCTACAATTGAGTATACCATAAAGAAAAAAAAGTTTGGTGTATACATAAAAAACATATATAATCTCAAAAAAAAAAAAATAAAATAAAATAAATATGATTATGAAATAAAATATTAATCATTTTTGAAAGTATATCTTTTAATCGTTAGTCACTATCATCATTTCGATTGCCAATTTTCAAGTTCCCAAACAATTAGATAAAGTTCAAACACATACATATATTTACATAATACATCCTCCTATATATTATCACCCGTTATTGAATTACCCGCCTTTATGAATAACTACTTTGAAAGTTCAGTATCAAACGATTCATTTTCCAACAAGTCATTTTCAATGTTGGAGAAAAGTAATTCAACCAAGGAAAATAACATGAATTCATTGTACTCCACCGTCCCTTGGGTTAACAAGGAAGACTCGAATTCATCCGCAGATAATAACGATGAAGCCAAGTGCAGCAAAGTCATTGATGATGGTGATGATAATAATGCGGGCGGGAAAAATTTAACTAACAACCCCGAGGGGTTTATACGCGGCAGACCATCAGCATGCGTTTTTGTTGCTAGTTTAAGATCGAATTTGAGTGACGACGAGTTGTGCATGTCGGTCACCGATCATTTTGTCAAATGGGGAAGATTATCAACAGTAAAAGTCTTGAGGGACACAAGTAACCGGCCATATGCATTTGTGCAGTATACCAACGACGACGATTGTAAATTAGCTATTCGTATGGGTCATAATTCGATTTTAGATGGCAGAAATATTCGTTGTGAAGCGGCTAAGGTAAACCGCACTTTGTTTATCACATCACAAGTATTCATAACTGAAGCAGAGATGCAACAGGAGTTGAACAAATTTGGAGAAATTGAAGAATTAATTTCAAGTACACCCGAGGGTGAAATTTTGAAGCGAGATGTCAAGGATGACAGAAAATGCAAAAGTTGGTTCTGCAAGTTTGTTTACCGCGATGATGCAATTCGAGCATATGCAAACTTGACCAGTAATTGCACCTACAAAGTCGAGTGGACTCAAAATATTGATAAGTTGGTTGAAGATGATAAAAGCCATCATCAAAATTCAAACAAGTTTCTCAAGTTTGATAAACGTTCAATATTTGTTGGACAATTGAGTCCACAAGTCACCGAAGTTGAACTTCAAAAGCGATTTGAAAGACATGGTGAAATTATCAGTTTGAATTTGATAAAAAAGTCAAATAATACATTTGCGTTTATCAAGTATAAGAATGAATCATCAGCCGCTGGGGCGGTTGAGAGAGAGAATCATTCCATGTTTTGTAATAAAACCATGCATGTTCAGTATAAAGAGATCCAGCCATATAATAATTATTCTGCTAAAAACCCATCAAATGTTATATTGGCACCACCACCAATCAATTTTGCTAAAAAGATTCACTTCAACAAGGAAAATAATAATTCTAAAACCAAGTTTGTTGGTTCATCAAATAATTACAACAAGATTCGATCAAAACGTGACAATAAAAATGATAAAGCCAAGTATACATGGCAGGCATCACAATTAAATTTGAGAAAAGAAAATACAGCAGTTGAAACGAATTACGATGAAAAAGATTTACTCAAACATAATTACGAAGTTGTCACTAACCCCACCAAATTTATTCCTTCAAATGCGACGCCTTCGGGGTTTCCATTGTTTTATTACGTTCCCGTAGAAAGTTCGACTGCACCTAATAATATTTCGAGTCCACCCAATCCATATTATAATATTTATTCACTGTATTTTCATCATCACAATCATCGCAATAATCAACAGTCATCGAGTGGAATTGATCATCAAAGCGAAGATAAAAACGAATATTCGCCTGCTTACAATAATATCCCTAGTTATATGTACTATCCATCTGAGCAAGAGATAGCATCGCATGAAAAGAAAACTTGAAGTTTGTTTTCTCCAATATATCCTGTATAATTTTCTCTCTAATAAAAAAAAAATACAAATAGATTTCAGCGTTTGTAGATAAAGCGAAAGCGAAAAACACAAACAAAAATAATAAATAATTCAAAATTGTACCTAAAAAAAAAGAGGCACCACACAATTGGCAGCACAGTAGAGTAATGTCATGTTATCACGGACTAATTGAAGGGTTTGAGGCAGAAGAAAAACTCAAGACTAAAACGGTCAATTTATACGACTTTGCCAAACCATCACTAGATAAAGAGCAGTTTTACCAGCTACCACCGATTAGTGGCAACTTGAAGGAGAAGAAGCCATGGATTGAGGACGCCAACTATTTTCAAAAGTGTTATATTTCGTCGTTGGCGTTGATGAAGATGGCGATCCATGCGGAGTCAGGAGGGAATATTGAGATCATGGGGATGTTAATTGGCAAGGTTGTTCAGCGCGGAATCATCATTATGGACGTGTATCGTTTGCCGGTAGAAGGCACTGAAACTCGGGTCAATGCGCAAGTGGAAGCTTACGAGTACATGGTATCGTATCTACAGGCACAGCAGGAGTTGGGCCAGCATGATGAGAATATAGTTGGATGGTATCATTCGCATCCCGGTTATGGATGCTGGTTGAGTAGTATCGATGTGAGCACGCAAGAGTTGAATCAGAACTTCCAGGATCCGTATTTGGCGATTGTGATTGATCCGTTGAAGACGTTGAAACAGGGCAAGGTTGAGATTGGGGCGTTTCGAACCTATCCGCCCAACTACAAAGCCGCCCAACAACAACAACAACAACAGCAGCTGCAACAACAACAACAACAACAACAGCAACAACAGCAACAGCAACAACAACAAAACTCACAGTCGCAGGCGTTACAGCAACAGCAGCAGCAACACCACCAGCTGAGCTCGGCGTGGATTTTGTCTAAAAACAAGCGAAAGGATTTCGGAAGCCAGGCTGACAAGTATTATTCGCTAGATATCGAGATATTCTCCAGCCCCAATGATTTGAAGGTGTTGGAGATTTTCAAGACAAAGGACACCTCATCGTGGGTATCGGGATTATTAGTTGACCAAGACCGAAGCGATTTGGATTTCAAGGTTATTGATAACAAATTAGATGTGGATTCGATCAATGCGATTGGGGATTTTGAAATGTTGGATGAGTCAGATTTAAACATAAGCAAGTTGATCAAGATGGTTCTGAGTTTGGACTCAACTGGCGATAAAGCGTTTGAGAAAATTTTAAGCCGGAAAGTCGAGGATAATTTCGAGTCCACCATCCAGAAGAAGTTGCAATCAAAGGTGAATGAGCCTGTGATTGAGAAGGATAAAGCCAGACAAGAGAATGAGGAGGATGAAGTGATGGATGAAAGTGACTTAGAGAAAGATGTAGATGTAGATGAGATGAGATTGAAGGACGAAGAAGAGGACGACGAGGACGAAGACGAGGACGAAGACGAAGACGAGGAAGACGAGGAAGACGAAGACGACAGGGATAGGGAAGAAGAGGAGAATAGACAACTACGAAAACCGAATTCCAACCTCGACCAAATCAGACAGCGTAACGTTCGAAATTTCTTCGACAAACGAATGATTGAGCAAGTTGGCAACGTGCACAATGTTGATTCCAAAGAGCAATACTCCCAGTTGATACAGCTCTCCAAGTCCATAGGCGCTCTTGAGTTATGCGACTTGATTACATTGAAGGCTCAAGAAAGGTTGTTTATGTAATTTCTAAAGTTGTACCCCCCCTAGGCCTCGTATATAGCTTTTAATAGCCACCTCAAATGGGTTTACGCAAAGATCAAAAAAAAGGTCCAAAGAAACAAAACTTGACTGTTTCAAATGCTTAAAATTTAGGATATGGTGACAGTCAGTCCACCATATTTCATATTACTTTCTATCTTTGTTTTTTGTTTGTTTTCGTAGCTTGTCTCTTTTTTGATTTTATTGTTTTTTTTTTTTTTTTTTTTTTTTTTTTTTTTTTTTTTTTTTTTTTTTTTTTTTTTTTTTTTTTTTTTTTTTTTTTTTTTTTTTTTTTTTTTTTTTTTT